>CP092876.1:6402135-6422415 GCA_030710605.1 Cordylochernes scorpioides | reverse complement strand
AAAACAGTACTTTTATTTGCAGCGTTGATAAGGAGCGGGGTTACACAGGTATGCGAGGAGATCACCAGACAAACACACAGAGAACGTTTTAAGCGTCTCCACTCGAACACCACTCTACGACTCCTCGCATTCCGTTTTAACCCTCTTTTATGTACAAACATGGCCACATTGGTCCAATGACTCGGGAGTTCACTTAACAAATAAACAACATTCTTCCCGCATAACTGAGAAGATTAAAACTGCTGTTTGTAAAATAATTTGACAAATTCTGACAAAAAGGCTAACAACCTATATACCATGGCTTCGAGCATCAGTACAGGGTCGGCTTCGATTTCATAAGAACCTACGGGAGAAGTTATGAAATACAAGTCAAATTTACCAAAAAGGTGTTTAACCTGGTGAAGTGGCAAGGGGTGATTTTCAGGCTAATGCATTGTTTAATGTATTTTTAAAGGGAGAGGTGCCCATTTTTGTTACATAAATATCATCCTTCTACAAAATATATTATAGATGGACATTTTGCTGGAAGAATATTGATCTAAAAAGACAAAGGTCACCTCTACCGTCAAAATAGACGTCAAGGCTAGACGCCATCTATTGACCGTCGTCGCAAACTAGCGGCCTCGGGTCGGTGACAAAGCTACAACACCAGCTTGTCACCGACCCGAGGCCGCTAGTTTGCTGCGACGGTAAATAGATGGCCTCTGGCTTTGACGTCTATTTTGACGGGAGAGGTGACCTTTGTCTTTTTAGATAAAAATATATTATGTTGAATTATTAATATATTAATGAAACATCATATATTTTTGGAAAAAAAAAAACGTTTCTAAAACTTTATCTAGAGCTCACTTAATAATTTAAAATATTTATAAACAAATATAAGGAAATAAGCATTTTTTTACAAAATATTTTGTATTTTTTTCTATTTTGTCACTTTGCCATAATTTTAATAAGCTGTCAGAATGTTTAGTAATATTTAAACAGAAACTACTATAGGAGGTCACTTTAATTATTTCTTATTTTTTAAAATGTCAAAATTTATATTTTAATTTTTAAAGAGAGAATTTATGGATGAACACTCTCTCCCCCAATATAGATAAAATATCCAATTTAAAATAAATTACAAATGGCGACAGCTGTGTAACCGCCTGCAAATAAATAAAGAATAGAAAATTAATATATTTGTTATAAATAATGTGATCAAATAATATATACCCTATTTAATTATATTTTACGAAATATTTCAACATATTTAATACAAATATGTTTATAATTTACGATATACATATTTATTGTGTATTTAAAACAATTATTTAAATTTTTAAATTTAAAATATATTGATTTAATATTTGATTAATGATTTTAAAAACCTTTCTAACACTTGAATTATCTTTTGGTATTTTAATCCATCAATTATATCTTATTTATTGGTTCAATTATTTCCTAAATTATTATTAAGATATATTGTATAAATTTAAATTAGTTATAATATATAAATATTTATTAGATATTTTTAAGAATTATTGATGTTGTAAGATTTAGGTACTTACAGCTTGTAGGAAGGCATGAGGACGTTGAGGATTATATGATAATAATCTTTATTATCCATTTAGCAAGAAAAACAAAGTTATGGTAGCGAACAGTTATTGAAGTATAGAGAAGAAGGTAAACAAACAGTTGTGATGATGATAGGTCCAGTGTGGCGCTAGCTGTCGTAGCATTCAGTTATCCAACAAATCCCCGGCATGAATGTGGAGACATCACGAGGTTGTAGCGTAGCTTCTCAAATGTCGGCCTTGGTAGCGGCTTGGTCAGAATGTCCTGAGCTTCAGTTTTGTACAGCATGTAGTCATTTCTTATGGGAGGTATTCCCTTTGTTGGTCTCGTGGATCTTCTTTGTGTGACCACTTGTGTTCCTGTGCTTGTACCGGGTTGAAGGTAATCCTCGGTTTCTGAGTCCTCAAGGTTTTCGGATTGTGTTCCTGGTTCCTGACTTTCCTCTGCATTTCCAATATGATTGGAGGAAGTTAGATCTGTACTTAGTACTTGTGGTGAAGTTGTTTTTGTGGAAGCGAGGTGAAACCCATTTTCTTTTTCTATAAATTTTACGGATCTGCTGATTGTGATGTTGTCTGTATCGTGCAGGATTCTGTATCCTTTGCTTCGATCATCGTATCCAAGAAAGATCCCTTCGATAACTTTGCTATCCAACTTGTTTCTTTTTATCTTGGGAATATAGGCGAAGGCTTTACATCCGAATCTTTTTAGATGCTTCAGGCTGGGCTTCCTGTTGGTCCATAGTTCAAATGGAGTCTTGTCTGTAGCTTTCGAGGGTATTCGGTTGTGTAGGTAATTAGCTGTGGTAACCGCTTCCGCCCATAGAGACTGTGGGAGTCCTGAGTCAAACAGCATGCATCTTGTCATCTCCATTAGTGATCGATTTTTCCTTTCTGCTACTCCGTTCTGGGCTGGTGAGTAGGGGACTGTTAGCTGATGTTTGATTCCGCTTTGGTTCAGGAAATCTTCGACTTGTCGGTTTACGTACTCACGACCGTTGTCTGTCCGTATGGTTTGGATATTTTTTTCCAAATTCCGTGTGTGCTGAGATGACGTAGTCTTTTATTTTTTCATAGGCTTCGTCTTTTCCTTTCAGGAGGTAGACCTTTGTGTATCTGCTGTAGTCATCAGTGAAGGTGATGAAGTATCTCTTACCGCTGAGAGAGTTAGTTGGTAATGGACCGCAGATATCACTGTGGACAAGTTGAAGCGTTTCAGTTGCTCTGTACTCTGTCTTCTTTGGAAATGGGGTTTCGGTAAGTTTTCCTTGAATGCACTGAACGCAGTCTGTGCTGTGCGAACAGTTATTTAGACTTAGTCCTCTTGCTAGGTTCTCATTTCGAATCTTCTTAATTGATTCTATATTTCTGTGTCCTAGTCTGTCGTGCCAGAGCATGAGGCAATATTTGTTCTTGCAGCGGTTTTGTTTTGCAACATTTGCTTTGAATGTGCGAGTTTGGAGGTTTTCATCCAGGTGGAGTCGGTACATTCCATTGTCAAGTATACCGTTCGCGAGGGCTGTGTTGTCTCTTTCGATGGTACACCAATCTCTTTTGAACGTTACTTTACATCCGTTGGAGGTGGCCGCACTCACTGACAGAAGGTTGTCTGTTAGTTCCGGGATGTAGAGAACTTTTGTGAGAAGTAAGGTGTCAGTCTTTCCTTGGGGTGTGATGACTTTGATTTCTCCTTGTCCTATCCCTTTGACCTGCAGCTTATTGCCATTAGCAACCACAACATTTTGTGTTTGTTCTCTGTTAAGTTCAGTGAAGAAGCTTTCGTCGTACGCCATATGAGATGTGGCTCCAGAGTCGACGAACCAGTTGTGTACACTTGCTTCTCGTTGAGTGCAATTGAGAGCTTTTGGGTTAGGTCCTTTTGTTGTTCTCTGATTTGTTGATTGTTCTTGGGTGACACTCGACTGATTTGTGTACTTTGGTACGTTTCCTCTTCTGAAGTTTTCATATTTGTACTCTTTGTTGCTGTTGTTTCGCTTTTGATAGTGCCAACATTCTTCTTTGGAGTGGTTTGGTTTGTGGCAGAAAGAACAGAATTTCTTCTCTTTTTCTCTTCTTTGGCTTGAAGCTCCGTGGAGGCTTTTTAAGGCTTTTGATCCGGTGCTTTCGTCTTTCGAGCTTTCTACTCTGCGTGTGTGTTCATCAAGGAGTTTGTTCTTGGTGAATTCAAGCGTTAGCTCGTCATCAGGCCTTGATTCCAACATCGTGATGAGATTGGAGTAGCTCTTTGGAAGCGAGCAAAGCAGTATAGCCGTGATGTGAGAGTCCTTTAGTGTTTCGCCAATGGTTCGCAGTTTGTCAACAAGTTCCATCATGGTAGTGATGTGCTGTTGCATGTCTTTGTCTTCTTCGAGTTTTAAGCTGTATAGTTTCCTTAGCAAATAAATTTTTCCTGAGAGTGTTTTTTCTTTCATAGATATTTTTAAGAGTGTCCCAGGTAGCTTTGGCTGTTAGTAGGTTTTTGACATGCACTATTTGTGAGTCGGCGATGCTTAGATTAATGATAGCTCTAGCTTTTGAGTCTTTCTTTTTCCATTCGATTTTAGGTTCATCTGGAATATTTTCGGTGACAACTTCCCAAAGATCTTCCTTTTGCAAGAGCATTTCAATTTTGAAAGACCATAGTAGGTAGTTATAGCCGTCGAGCTTATTTAGGGTTACATCGTGGCTCGGGAGTGACGCCATTTTTGCTAAGCCTTTTTTCTTTGTCTTAACTCGTTAGTTGAATTTCATGCAATATTCAGTCTCATAATCTAATTGTTGTAAGATTTAGGTACTTACAGCTTGTAGGAAGGCATGAGGACGTTGAGGATTATATGATAATAATCTTTATTATCCATTTAGCAAGAAAAACAAAGTTATGGTAGCGAACAGTTATTGAAGTATAGAGAAGAAGGTAAACAAACAGTTGTGATGATGATAGGTCCAGTGTGGCGCTAGCTGTCGTAGCATTCAGTTATCCAACAATTGAAATATTGTAAGAAAAAAAGAAATATAAATGTGATTTATTTTAAAATAAATAATTTTATTCAAAAATAAAGCGTGTAATGGATTTTGAATTAAAGCGAAAAAAAATCTATATAAGGGATAACTCTCTCTATAGTATACAATGTTTATACTAGTCTATATATTTCATCGCAGTAAGGACAGTAGATGTGTTCGTTTTACCTATAAAAAATAAACATTTGCCGCTTTATTGTTTTCATTTACTATATATAGATGACGGGTTATAGAGCTTTATATTAATTTACTAGTCTCTCAAAAAAAAAAGTTAGTCTTTGGAGCATCTTTAAAAATAATTTTTAGTTACACGATCAGGAGATGCCTTTTTTCTCTTAATATATATTAGAATAAAAAATAAAAATAGAAAATTTATCATTAAGACATTTATATAAACGCTTTATCAATTTAAATCTAAAATTTTTATAAAATGTTTAGGTGAAATAATAAAAAATATATTGAATTTTTATTTTTATAGAGATAACTTTAAATATAGTAATATATATAAAATAATGAATTTAAAAATAAAATAATTTATTTCGACGTTTTATTTTTGGCCTAAATGAAAAATTTTATTGGAGAGTCCATAAAGATTTCTAAATTTAGAAAAATATTTACTTTTTATAGGGGGAAGAAAGGCGTTCAACTTGAAAGCCAATTTTTCTATGGAAAAAAATAAAACTTTTAAATTTGATTTGGCACCGTTGAACTACTTTTTCCTAGTTTGAATTATTAAACAATCTCCTGTTAGGTAAATGCCAGTATGTATATAGTGTTTCTTTTGGGATAAAATATATAATGTTTTGGTGATATTGTAGTTTTTTTGTTATAAAGTGTATCGAAAAAATATATATTTTATAATGTATTTTTTAAAAATATAACCATATATATACATATTTTCTCTAAATTATATTTTGTATCTACCCTCATCGATAAAACTTATGGAAGTTGTACCTTTTAGCATGTATATCGGGATTCAGACAATAACTCTGAAAGATATTACAATGACCTTTATTGAAGACACGAGATAACCAAATGTGAACAAAATTGCTTCTCTCTACTTCAAAAAAAAAAACAGACGACCGACGACATCAAAGACTTTCCACTTTCTTAAGTTTTGTCCATGAGTGTATATTACCACAGCTATCTATATATATATGATCATTTTATTTTGTTTGCTTCGAATTGACTGAAGGAAATTTGGCAAACCCGAAAGTTCACAATCATATATTTAAATAAAAGAAACGCTTGCAGAGTATATTTCAGTCTTTCAATTTTAATGTAGAAGAAATAAAATATCTACAATGTATGTATGTGTTTGAAGAATTAATAAAAGAATGAGTGAGAAATTTATCAGAATTCTTTGGATAACTGATTTGGTAAAAAAAGCCCTTTAATGAAGAGAATTGTTTACATTGATATCTGTGAGGAAATTTACATGGAAAAGGATTCGAAAAAAGAATCCCTTTTATCAATATTAAGATTAAACTATCAGGCTTCCAGGGATAGGTTTGTTTTCGAAAAACGTTTTAATTCATAAATCACACATACAGCTTTATTAAGACCACCGGTCTTATACAGATTCACCGCAGGAAGGAAGCATAGATAGAGCTCCTATACTCCAGGCAACACAGAACCCAACAACAGCCTCTAGGTCATACACATTTCCAGTGGATACACCGTACATACGTCAAGGTTAGCGTATCACTGAAAAGACGAGTGTGGAATCAGCTTTCCTCATCCAAATGGACCACGACATTCGGCGAATCCATTAATCTCCTCCGAACGGTGAACGCGGCCTTGTAGAATTTATCTTTGCTCAGATATCGTAGCCAATGAGGATCTTCAGAGGCACGATTATTGCTGGTTGAAAACTTAATTCATAAATCTTTAACTTTCGTGCCCAAATTTGTGGATTAAAAATTTTTTTAAAAGAAACTTATCTCTGGAAATCTCTCATATTTTTTTCATTTTAATAGAATAGTCAGATATACAATAGAATCAGTATAGTGATGATGATATAATATCAATAATGCCATCGATTATTATCGTCTGTATTTAAAATATCTCTAGTTATTTGTGTATTTGAATAATTTTCAAAAAAAAAAATTAAATTAAAATACAAAAGTCCTTATAGTAACAATTCAATATCTATATTTTCGTTTTTAGTCATTCAAATATAGAAAAATGGAAAAATGTAGAATTTTTTTTTGTTTGGAATTTTTATTTTATTTTTCACCTTCTAGAATGCCATTTCCGATTTACAACGAAAAAAAAAATCTGAAGGAATTTTATTTTCTACAAAAGAGAAATTCTGAAGGGTAGTTTTGGCACACGAATCTATAAAAAAGTTTTATTTATAATATATATATATATAAAGAAAAATTGAAATATATTTTGGGGAAAAATATTATATTTCCACACACATCAAGTATATATATTTGTGAAGTTTATAACAGAATTTTGTATATTTATTCTAAAAATTATGTTATGCATTTTTCTTCTGGTATATTTTTCTAATCATTTTATTATTATTAATTTATATTTAGCATTAAATTCTTTGATATTTTAATAAACATACTACAAATTTAAGAACAATAAGCTATTTATCACAAAATTTTCTTTTTTGTTAAATAAAACGACTTCCTATATATGTGCTATAAAGTTCTAAATTTAAAATAAAGAATTCCCTTGCCCCAACATAATGCCCTTCTTAATCAAAACGTTTTTTCCGAAAAAAAAGTCATAAAAAATTACTATTAACTATATCTTTATTTTATCTATTATATATTAGGAAATATTAAATATAAGTATTTAAAAAATTGTGTGTATATATTGTTAATGCATTTTTTTTTTAATTTGAAAAAAAGATTATCTTTGCATCACCATATCATCAAACATTGCTTTAAAATGACTTCTTTCTTTTTCAAGTGTTTCAATTAGAAATTTGAAAAAGAAAAAGCAAATTACTTTTAAAAATCTTAATAAAATCGGAAAATATAGTTCAAAAATGAAAATGTTGTTATTAAAGTGTAAAATATTGTTTTAAAAGTGAAAAACCTATATTTGGGATACCAAAAAAAAAAAATAAATAATAATAAATAAATTCTCTAAGCCATAAAATTGCAAGAAACATGTACAGAAACATTAAAAATAAATAAATTCTAATTAAAATTTTATTTTTTTTTAAATCCATCCTATGACTAAATATTAATATGACTGAATGCACTGTTTCGGTTATCATCATACTACACTGTAAAATATACAGTATTTGTGTTTAGTAAAATATAAAATGTAAAAATGAGAATCATAATAAAATACATATAATTAAAAATAATAATGAAAGCAACAATCCTAATAAATCTTAAAGGTATTTAAATTATTTTACCCTTTAATCGATTTAATATCAAAGTATGCAAACCAGCAAACCACTTAAAGATCGTTTAAATCAACACAAATCAGGACTAAGGAATTACAACCCACTGTCTCTCCTTGTAGATCATGCACTGAAAAACAACCACACTCCGGATTTCGAAAATACAGCTGTTTTATACCAGAACATTAAAGAAAAACACTGCCGATTGTTCTTAGAAAGCTGGGCCTCTGCAGAAGACACAGAAAGCATAAATAGAAAAATTGATTTACCAGACATCTACACACCATTTAGATCTTCTTAATTTTTTGTCTAATTATTTTAATTTCAATTAGTTAATTTTTATTTTAAATTGACTTATTTTTTACTATTTTAAAGGGATAGGTGCCGTTTTTTCAAAATTACATAACTTTGCTTTATTTAATTTTTTTTTTGCTTTAATGAATTTTTAAATTTTGTTGTAATACCCGCGATTTCTTAAATTATATTTTCACACATTAGTAATAACCTATAAAAGTAATACATACCACTTGCTTAAAATATTTTTACATTTATCGCTTCAAAACCCAAAAGTATTGATACATTAAATATATAACATATTACATGCAATACTTTAAACGTTTTTAGTTTCCACTTTTTAATTTATTTTTTCTCATTTATTCATCCTAAATTGTTTTAACTTCCATTTCAATGCATTTTTATAATTTCTTTTTTACTTACATATAAATCGATCTCCTTAAATTTTGAAATGAATTTTTTAAATACCCACATTTTTTTGTTAAACGTTTTTAAAAAGTTCATACAGTTTATTGTTTAAATCATTTTATATTTAATTTCAAATGTTTTAATAGATACATATATTTTTACATTTATCTCTTATTGAATTATTATTGAATTATTTTTATGTACTTATTACAAATTTTTTAAAATATAAAGATAGAACTCATTTTTTTCCTTTAATATTTTAATATATTTTACATATTTGATTGCAATTTTTATAATAATTTTTTCATTCACAAATTTTTCCCACCTACTCTGTATTTTAATTGATTTCAACTGTGATATTATAACACTATGCGGCGCTGAGTTTGTGTATACAAAAATGTAATGCCTCGATAAAGGTTGGCGTTCAGCCAGCCGAAATATTGGCAAAATAAATATTTTATTAAATCCAATATATGCCTTTTTATTATCTAATAACTATGAATGTGTACCATATATTAAATTTTTAACACCTAATGGAAATTTAAATATTAGAAATAGTTTCTCATGATTTAAAACCTGTGATATTAAAAATAATCGACTCACACATTTTAAAAACATTTTTATTTAATTATATAATTTATTAAAATGCCATATTTTCTAATATTCGTCTATCGTTTGGTTGAATTAGAATTTTTTAAATCAAGTAAAATTAGCCTATACCATGCTTGGTATTGCAATTTTGGTGAATTTTTTTTTGCATAATATTTATGTTAATAAATGAAATAAATAGTTTATAAATAAATAAATTGGGAAATTTTGAACTTAATGTATATTTTTTATATTAAATAAATAAATGGAAATTATGAAATAGCATATTAAAATCATCGTTTGATATTTTATTAAAAACAAAAATTATAAAATATACATTATATTTCGAAATACAAAATTATTAATTCATTTTTTTTTTCAAATATAATTAGTTTTCATATATTTATTTGACAATTTTTATATTCAAACAACAATAACAAAAAGACAGCTCTAATATTTTCACAAGAATATTTAAATATTAGGTATTTATGAAAAAATATGCAAGTTCCCTTTATATCGAAAGTATTATATTTACCATTATTTTGAATAAATATATCAAATTTTAAATGTGTATTTTAAACAAAATTATATATTTATATATTCAGAAAAAAATCACAAAAAAGCCATATTATATAATCTACAAAGTTAAAATAAAACAGTAAAAAATTATATTTATATAACGGTATTATTTTTTCTTGCGTATTTCATTTTAACGTATAAAAATATTTATATAAATATATTTAGGCTTAAGCAATAGAATGTACCAAGCACACTACGGTATTATTCCATATTTTCTATAATAAAGTGTCATATGCACACATGTATTTTTATATATTACATTATCTCTCATTTTGTAAAAAAAAACTATTTTTATATACGTATTTGAAAAATAAGATATCTAAAAATATTTGTTGAATTTAACAAACATACAAAAATATATCCAGATAACATATAATTTGCTGAACAAAATAAAATATTACAATAAACTAGTCAAAATATAATAAAGGATTAAATTTGACGACAAATTTGGTATCTTTAACAACAACAACAACAAAAAAAAAAAGGGTGGGGGGTCATCGTCTGCTCCTATTTTAAATTCCTCTATGAAATACAGCTTATCAGTTGAGCAACACTGACCTAGAGTATATCAGGAGCTTTCCTCGTAGAATAAAAAATAAATAAATATGAGAGATAGCCTCTAATTTAATGGCAGCTACTTCCTTCTTGCCATATTTATGCAAATCAATATGATTGGTTGTCTGTCTTTGTGCTGTCGCCGCTTCTATTCAAGTCTAAGACATATTAACCAGCCGAACGACACGCGTGAAATTTCATGTTTAGACATGGTAATTGGACGACCGTTTTCTAATAGACTTCAGGAGACTCACCCTACCTACCTGATTACTCTATCTTTAACCTTATTGGCTTAACATAGAAATGATAAATTAGAAATACCGTTTCCCTATTAGATTTTGATGAAATCGTTAGGTATTTTATTAAAGAGTCGTTATAATAGTCTTTATACCGTCTTAATCATTTTACACAAAGTCGATATGTTGTTTTTAAAAAGAGGCTTAAAAAGTTGAGAGTGGAAAAAAAAAAAGAAATATAGAGTCCTTAGAGTCAATTACATTTCTTACACTCTGGACAAATGACTCGGGTGTTCTGCTCCGAATGAATATTTGCACAATCAATATTGTGTCGACTACTTGCTCATTACCTTAACACTTATGTTTTACGCAATATTGTTTTTAAGAGAAATATTTATGATTATATATTAATAACTAGCGGACGTACCCGGCTTCGCCCGGGTTTTACCCGAGTAAAGGTTTGTCTAACGAATCTCTCGATAAAGTGAACATTTTTCCCGGTCCCTTGAAAAATACTCGATAAGTTGAATAAAATCAATATTAATTGGTTCCCTCGGTAATTGGAAGTTAAAGGAATAGTATCTTGCCTTGGAATTGTATCATTATTCTTGTATGGATGTACCCGGCTTCGCCCGGGTTATACCCGAGTAAAGGTTTGTCTAACGAATCTCTCGATAAAGTGAACATTTTTTCCCGGTCCCTTTAAAATTACTCGATAAGTTGAATAAAATCAATATTAATTGGTTCCCTCGGTAATTGGAAGTTAAAGGAATATTATCTTGCCTATGAATTGTATCATTATTCTTGTCTCAAATAAATTGCCGTGTCATCCTGAATTTTGTCTTTCCTAATTTTCTACATTACAAAATCATCGTATCATCATGATAATATTTAGAGCAGATTGTTGAATTATAACAGATAAATTAGAATATTTATCTTGATTATTTTTAGGCGAAAAGTTATTTCAAAAATTTTATTTGCTAGAAACCTTCCCAGTACTATACTAAATAACTTCCCAAAGTTTCATGGCGTTCCAATGAGTGGTTTGGTCAGGCATAAAGGACAGACAGACAGACACTCACACACATACATTCATTTTTATATATATAGATGCGATAATTTAAATGAACAAAAAGGAGATTCTTTTGTAGAATACGTTTAAGAAGATCCTTTTTGTTCTTTTATATTATCACAATATAGTCATGATGATCAAAAAGTTGTTCTTTACATATATTATGGCAGTCATTGTTATTGGCAGTTATGACGAGGGCCATTAGCTCGAAACCATGGTCTCTAGGTGGACGCTTCTCAGTTTGCCAAAGCTGGTGTTGTGGCTTTGTCACCGACCTGAGGTCGCTAGTTTGCGGCGACGGTCAATAGATGGCGTCAGGTTTTGGCGTTTATTTTGACGGGAGAGGCGCCCTATGCTTCTATATTATGGCAGTATATTAGTAGTGTGTGTGTAAAGAAGATATAATTAACTAAGCCTTAACTAAACTAAAAAATAAGCGCCATCTATTGACCGTCTCCGCAAACTAACGGACTCAGGTCGGTGACAAAGCCACAACACCAATATTGGCAAACCGAGAAGCATCCACCTGGTGACTTATGGTTTCGGGCTAATGGCCCTTGTCAGTACAGGGCGGACTTTATCTCATGAGATCCACAAGTAATCTTCACAATCTGCCAAAGAGATGTTTAGCTGGTAAAGTGGCTAGGCCAAATATATGGCCAAAATTTAGATGGAAATTTTGCCGGGAGGGAATTGATCTATTAAAAGTAAAGATCGCCTCTCCAGTCAAAATAGACGCTAAAACTAAGCGCCATCTAGGGAAGAGGAGACATTTATTTTTAATATATCAATTTCCACCAGGCAAAATTTCAAATTATATATATTAAGTTAGGTAAACGAAAAAATGTAGTTAAAACTTGGAAGTGATTTTCAACGAAAATTCTGCCCATCTATATTATAGAGAGTGTCTGGAATAAAATAAAGAACAATAATATTTTAAAAAGAAAACGATAAAGACGTCTGTATCTATATATAGAAAAAGTGGTCCATTCGAACGTGTATTTTGATGGTGTGACGAGAGGAGCGGAGTTTCGACACCTAATAGCGGTCGTATCACTTCCTCTCCCCTCGACCTAAGAAGGCAGATTTCCTAGATCCCCCCCTCATCAATCGGCACGTCAGTGATGGTATCGAGTAAGATCACCATCTCCCGGAAGTCAGCCTTCCTGGAGGTAGGGGTTTCCTTGAACATCCCTCGTGGTAGACCCTTGGTGTAGATCCACGGGAGTGTTCTCTTGTTGGGACAGGCTGAATTGGGATAGCCCGCCGACTTGGTTTGGAGTCCTTTAAAGGAAGTGCGTGTTGGTTTGGCTTCTTTGACCTTTATTTTGAATTGGAATGGTTTTAGTTTCATTGAACCTATCTCTTATTGAATACTTTTTCTAAGTTGGGTTCATTTATTTGAACCTATTATTCATTCGATACACTCTTTGACTTCTTTGAACCTTTCCGTTGTTGTGACGTCTTTCTTTGTTGCCTTGGTTTACTTGAACCATTCCATTGTTGTGGGCTCTTGCTGTGTTGGCTTGGTTTCCTCGAACCATTTCATTGTTGTGGGCTCTTGCTGTGTTGGCTTGGTTTCCTTGAACCATTTCATTGTTGTGGGCTCTTGCTGTGTTGGCTTGGTTTCCTTAAACCCTTCCATTGTTGTGGGCTCTTGCTGTGTTGGCTTGGTTTCCTTGAACCATTTCACTGTTGTGGGCTCTTGCTGTGTTGGCTTGGTTTCCTTGAACCATTTCATTGTTGTGGGCTCTTGCTGTGTTGGCTTGGTTTCCTTGAACCATTTCATTGTTGTGGGCTCTTGCTGTGTTGGCTTGGTTTCCTTGAACCATTTCATTGTTGTGGGCTCTTGCTGTGTTGTCTTGGTTTCCTTGAACCCTTCCATTGTTGTGGGCGCTTGCTGTGTTGGCTTGCTTTCCTTGAACCATTTCATTGTTGTGGGCTCTTGCTGTGATGGTCTAGTTTTCTTGAACCATCCATTGTTGTGGATTCTTGCTGTGTTGGTTTGACTTCCTTGAACCTCAGCCTTGTGAACTCTTGCCTATTGGTTTGGTTCCTTTGAACCCGTTCTTTGTTGATGATTTTTTGCTGCTCCGGTTTGGCTTCCTCAAGCCTTCTATTTGTTGAAGACTATCGCTGCGGTTGCTTGGCTTCCATAAACCTATTTCTTATTATGTATTCTGGCTGCATTGGTTTAGCCTTCTAGCCCTTTTAGGGACTCTCGCCGTGCTGATTTAGGGATTCCTTAGAGAGTATTTTTTTTTTATGAGGATACCTGATGCGAAAACCTGGTTTCCTCGAACTTATCCCTTGTTGCGTATCCTTGGTTTGGATCCCTTGAATCTATCATCCCTTGATAGGAATTCTCCTTGGTTTGTTAGAGCCGATTTCTTCGTGCTTCTTCTCACATAAAATGCTCTCCTACTGGTATTTCTAAATTCTTTCATTTACAACATTAATGCGCATTCTGTGAGATGATTCAAAGATAGAGAAATAGAGAACCTGAGCAAATTTCGACGAAAGGATAGAACACGGAATGGAGCAGACTGTGATTTATAAGGGAGTTCCTTGCGTCAGACGATGATTAATGTGTGTATTGTCGACGCCCACGTGACACGCATTCGACCAATTTGGTCAAACGTCTTGGGAAGAATAACCAGCCAGAAGATAAATGGTCTCTCGCTTGCGGATAAACTTCTTTCAAATTCACCAACAGTGTTCTTGATAAATCTCTTGCTTATGTATATTTGACTTTAATACCATATTATCTTAAAGTTATCGAAGCGAAAAATCCTCTATATATTATATTCAGTTGCCTGAATCATTTTGTTTGATAACCATTTTATTCTGGACAAGTGGCCCGGTTTTTTCACCTGGGTATGTGTGACAAACGTAATATGCAAATTTTAAACTAATTTGCATAGTCCGAAGTTGAAAACCTATGACAGCGAACTTCTTCAAGACCAACTTATCATCGTGGTAAAGTTTCATCCGGATAGGTTGAGGATTCTGTAAGAGAATATGGGGAAAACGGAATATGCAAATCATTCTCGTATCAGGAAAATTTTCATATCCGAGGCTTGAAACCACGTGACAGGGATTCCTTCCAGACCTAACTCTATATTTTGACAAAGTTTCATAGGGACAGACCAAATATATCGTGGAGATGGAAGAGAGGAACAAACATTTCTTCTGTTATTAGCATATATGAGTTCCCCTAGAGGCCTATATTTTTAACTTCAAACGTTCTTTTAGCGTCTTTTTAAAAAAAGTCAAGCTTTTTCAGTTTGTGAAGAAGTTAAATATGAAGAAGCTTCGCGAACAAATTTAGAATTTTTTCTTAACCCATTCTAAAAATTATTGATGCATGTACGGCGACCTCAATTTACAGCGAGCGAGATTCCCATTAAGAGAGCGTTAACTATCACCGCTGGTGTGTGTAATAAACGGCCAATTATTCTCGTTAAATAAAACTGAGGAACACGAAGTGTGTCTACACATCAAACATCTATCAAAATAAAGTGCTCGTTATATCTGGAACAGAAGTTGTTTGCTGGGGGTCAGTTTGATGGAACTTCAATCTTCATTCCCCGGCGGCATCTGCTACTGCCTCGTGCGAGATACGTACAGCCCAGGTGAATTTCTTAGTTTTTTCTTTTTTCTTTTTTTTTTCTTTTTAAGGCGTAGGTTCAAATCCCGTCCTTCATCTTTCTCTACCGCTATTTCTTGGGTGATTAGAATGATCCCTGTTGCATATTAGCACTGCTGTCTCTATTGTTGTGTGTAGGTGTGTTGAAATTTATTTACATACGTTGTATTTACAATAAAACACTACCTTCCACGCAAATCTTCTTCCTTTCATCTTATTATAATTGTTTTCTCAACAAACTTTTTTATTCGGACATTGTCCTTCGATAGGCCAATGCTTTTCAGAACCATTCATATAGACGATATGTAAATAACCAATATGTATATAAGTCTGTACCTAAAAATAGGCACATCTCCCTTTAAGTATGCATCATAACAATGCATTATGTTTATCACCACCAGTAAAAAAACTTTACTAGTGGTGATAAGGGATGAGCCACAACATTAGTTTTGGAAAATTATGTATATAAGTCTATATTTATGCAAATATGTTGATCTATATAAAGAGAAATACCTAAACGTTTATTGAATGATTGCAATAATAATAATTTTTAAAAATAATTTTCTTTTTTTTTTTTTGCGCGATATTTATCATTTTTTTGAAATTATATTGTCAAGTAGCTCTGAAACTCCGGTTACAAGAAGCTGACACCTGTGGTCCTCCCCGGGGTCCAGGGATAATTGACAGGTGTTCCATGAAGCTTCTTGTGACCGGAGTTGCAGAGCTACTTGACAATATTATATTGACACAGTGGATATAAACAGATGTACCACAACACCAAAACTAGCCGAGATAAAATATATGTCTCTATAATACATTTTATTTATTTTTTAAATTAAGAATGTGAAAATTGTGTCAGTGAGAGAGGGGCGAGAAGTCGGTTTTCCATTGCAGTAAGGACAGTAGAAATTGTTTAATTTTCAAAAGAATCATACGCGTCTATAATAGTTCCGAATATTCATAAAGGCTTTTTTTTTTTTTAAATAGAGCAATCCATAAATAAATATTTAATTAAAAAGGCATACATTGGATCAAAATGTCATTCATTTTACCAATATTTAGTTGACTGAACGCCAAACTTTATCAAGATATTATTACATTTTAATAACTTTAAAATGTTATAATATCTTGATAAAGTTTGGCGTTCAGCCAACTGAAATATTGGTAAAATAAATGATATTTTGATCCAATGTATGCCTTTTTAATTAAATAAAGGCTTATGTGTCTGAGAGATAGTTATTACTAATTATTTATGGTAAAAATAAAGTAAGAAATAAAAAGGCTTTGGGAGGAATAAAATCTTAAAAAGACCTCCGAATTCTAATGCGGTGCACGCGGTCGCTTCCAAAAAAATATTTTAGCACAACATAGTGATTATAAGTCAAATAACAATAAACCAGATAGTCACTGACAATTTAACAAGAAAACAAAATTGGGAGATAACAACTGTTGACTTAAAGTATCGATTAGTCAATCGATTATTGATATTTCCACGCTACTTTTATTGATGATTTTTACTCCTCAACTTCCCGTGACATAGTAAGGTAGTTGTCGCTTATTAACCATCTTGTAGAAAACCTCACGCTCGAAAGCTACCCTGTTTATATTGTGGAATAAATATTGAAACGTATCGCATGGAATTTGTCTTCAAATCTTTCATAGCCATATTTGGATTAAATATCAAAACAAAGATTCTACCCCACAGTGTCGGGTATATGAGCAGAATCGATTGTTTCAATAGTAGAGCTTCTAAAGTAAAGCGGTATGGTAGATTGAACTGGCGAAACCGCTGGGAGGGTTCACCACTGATGAGCCAAGCCCTCGCAATATTTTTTTTTATCGCAATAATGACAGGTTGCTTTATTTGTGAAAAGGAGAATACGTGGTTAATAGTCCCTTTTATATAGATTAAATTAACTTTATTAACATCATGAAACGCGATATCCCAAACTCAGGGATATTAGCGTCAATACATTTCACTGCATTACAGAAATTCGGCTATATACAATCCTGTTCAATTCATTATTTTATATAGATGGCGCGTGTGTTTAACATTTTACAATAGGTATTTGTTGAACTACATTCATATACAAAACTAAAGGAAGTGAAAAGTCTTTGATGCCGCCGGTCACCTATTTATTTATTTATTTTTTTTTTTTGAAGGAGACAGAGGCAAATTTTTGTTTACATTTGGTTATCTCGTGTGTTCTCAATAAAGGTCACTGTAATATCTTTCAGAGTTATTGTCTGAATCCCGATATACATGGTAAAAGGTACAACTTCCTTAAGTTTTGTCCATGAGTTTAAATATATTTTAGCAGGAATGTATAGGAATGCTGGTAAAGGTAGGCCTAACTGGCAGGCCAGAGCTACATACTGATGGTCATTAATGAAAGGCTTTATTTCTCCTTCACGCAATTTCCATAGTTTTTGGTTTTGGGTGTTTTGGAGTAAAAAAAGTAAAACCTGGATGATTTTGTCAATAAATAATTTTAACATTATTCCAAGAATAGCGAACACAGTGAAAGGCATGATAGAGGTTGAGATTGTATACACTGTAAGTATACCTCATGTCTACCACACATCTGGAAAGCACAGTTCGACTTTTGCACTTCCCAGGTACTAGAGTCCCGTTTGGCTACTTGTATTCATGGGTGGGGTTGGACTTATGCAATATTCGGCCCCATAGAGGGCAGAGATAAATAGCATTTTTAAAATATATAACCCCACTATTACATATATGCCTTATCACAATAGGATTGCCTTGGTCAAAACGAGACTACCTCTTGTATAGATCCAAGATGAGCATTATGTGCATATGCAAATACGTCAAATTATGCGAAACATTATATGACTATATTGTAATATAATAAATCTCTCAAGAAACACACGCAAATTTATTGCCTGAAAATTTACCATTTTATTCAAAACCTTTTTAAAACTTGTTATAATTGTTATATTCAATATGGTAAAATATGTATTAGATAGAAAGTTATATATAGTTCAGTTGAACAAGCAGACTTGTTCAAACATGGGTATAGGTTTGCCGTAGATAAAGTTGCATATGAAGCTTCCTAATTTACATATTTGTGGGACTCTGTAGCTCTATTTTCCTTCACTTTAACATGTAGGGACAATGTACGGGGCATTCTGCGTTGTGCAAAAGAGGTCAACAGCAAGCAGTGAACCAAGGATCGAATCCAGGGCCGGAACGTTCTTGGGACACAGGCCTGAAAACAATAGCCACCAGGGGTGCCATCCAGGCATAACTCAGTCACGCTGCCATGACGACGTTGATTAGAGATCCTACCATTGAATATTAGCGGTGGGACATTCTGTGGAGGAGGAGGCCCTGTGTGGAGGGACCCACTCTAGGTTGAAACACTTTCTGTTGGGAGCTATGGACAAATTATCTTCTCATCCTCCGATATACCGCGAAGACAAGACGGTCCATACCATTTACACTCATGGATAAAATTTAAGGAAGTGGAAAGTCTGATGTCGCCGGTCGTCTGTTTTTTTTGTTTTGTTTTATAAGTATAATTTCTACCTAACTGGCCTTGTAAGAATTGTTTGCAGAAAAACTTTGTTCGATACAAATATTTATATGCAATTCTACTGTTCTCTAAGCTTCTATCCATAATTTAGTTAAATACCTAGACCAATATCAGTGTCGTATATACGCTCATGGGCAAAACTTAAGGAATTGGAAAGTCGTCTATTTTTTTTTTAAGAGACAGGCTGTGTTCACACTTGGTTATTTCGTGTGTCTTCAATAAAGGTCACTGTAATATCTTTCAGAGTTATTGTCTGAATCCCGATATACATGGTAAAAGGTACAACTTCCTTAAGTGTTGTCCATGAGTGTATCTTTCAGAGTTATTGTCTGAATCCCGATATACATGCTAAAAGGTACAACTTCCTCAAGTTTTGTCCATGAGCGTACAAGAGTCTGTGTGTGAGACAGAGATAGTAAAATTATATCACCATATAACTATATTATATTAAACAATAAGACGTATTTTAAAGCGCCATATATATTTAATATAAAGTTTCGGGAGGATGGTATTTATGCACCAAGAGTAGTCTTCAATTTTGACAACGAAAATTTAAATATGAAAGTATTAAAATATATTTACAAGACAATAAATACATTTAGATATCATCCTTCAGAGAGAAGAATAACAGAGAAGCTGATTATAGGAATTTTACAATATGTGTGTGTTCACAAACAAAATTAATCTTAACATTAAAGGAGTCTTTGCTCGAGTCTGCTAAGGTCCCAGATCCTATTATCCCATTTTGAAGTTTGTGTAATCTTGAAATATTGAGCAGAGTCCAATAACAGATGTCTTAAAGTTTGTGGTCATCAAAGCTACATAAACATATCGAATCTTCCACTACTTGAATTCTCTTTTTTTATCTTCTAAAGTTCCCCCATATATATTGGTATTAAGATGTGTTATAAGATATCGTAGATGTACGAGCCCTCCCATTAATTTTCCCATTGCAGTAAGGACAGTAGAAATTGTTTATTTTTAAAAATAATCATACACGTCTATAATAGTTTCGAATTTTCATAACAGATGGCGTGCTAATATATCATAATACCATAGGGGGTAAAAATGGCTGTAGACCCTCTAAGATATAAAAGGATCATTCTCTATTTTATAAGAATGTATAGGAATGGTAACGCTTTTATCGCGAAGGCTACAAGATCTGGAATACTTGGGTGTGTTCTATGTCTTTCAAAATACAAATCTTCCTTTTAAAATACGGATAGAAAGAACTCTACTCAAAATTAGAAGTTATTTAGCACGATTCGTTTCTTTCAAATAAGACAGTTACCTACTGGCCTGGCTCATCAGTGGTGAACCCTCCCAGCAGTTTCCTACCGCTTGTGTGAGTCAAGCCCTCTCAATATTGCAGTAAGGACATCCAATAGGAAA
>CP092876.1:6384856-6402035 GCA_030710605.1 Cordylochernes scorpioides | reverse complement strand
AAAAATATTTGATTGGAGTTGGATTTTTACACTTACAAAAATTACCATATGACCTCTAGTTTATTGGTAACTTTATCTATGGAGAAGGAAGGACTTGTGCAAGAATCCAAAAAAGAAAGGAGAAACATTGTTGCATATATCCATTATTCACCAAAAGAACAGTTTCCAATGCGGCCTACAAACCCAGGTCCTATTGACCGTAAAACCACCTTTTACACCATCACCTCTATTCATCTCAACAGTGAGGAGAAAGATAGATATGGAGGGAGAGCAAAAGTAGGACAAAAATGTTGATAATTTTCTAAATGAATTGTTCCGAGAGAGAGAGTAAAGAAAGAAATGGGGGAAGCTGAATAAACACAAAGTAAAGAGGTGAAACAAAAAAAAAGTTCCACGAAACAATTGGCACAAAGTTCCGAACAATGCGAAAGGTAAAAACTTTACAAAGTTTAGGTCACAAGCTAGCTCAGCACAATTGTGTCTCTTTTATATATTTATATTATATATATCCCCTGTTGTTGGCAATATCTCGCCGCATTCTTTTTTTATGGGGAGTTCATCTTTTAACTAACACACATTTGCTTTCCCCATTCCTTCTTGTTTTTTGTTTTTTATTATGTTTTATAGTATAGAATCGAGATATTAAAAAAAACGTTATATATATGGTGTCAATACTAATAACAATTACTTTTTTTTTCTGATATTTTTGCTCCATGGAATGGAGGATGCCATTGCCCCTGGGCAGGTCGGACAAGACACCAATAATTATATAAGTCTGGCATTTTGGTTTAAAAAAAAAACTATTGAAATGATATAAATTTTTATTTTTTCTTAATTTCCATATACAGTAGAACTTGGATAATTCGAACTTCTTTAATTCGAAAACCTCTTTAATTCGAATATTTATCTTGGTCCCTAGAATTTCCTATATATATAATTTCCATTTTTAATTCGAATTTTTTTGGATAATTCGAATTTTTTTATGGTCCCTTGGGGTTCGAATTATCCAAGTTCGACTGTATATATATATGTGTATTAGATAATAAAAGGCATATATTGGATTTTATAAAATATTTATTTTGCCAATATTTCGGCTGGCTGAACGCCAACCTTTATCGAGGCATTACATTTTTTTTTTTTTGTATACTAAAATGTAATGCCTCGATAAAGGTTGGCGTTCAGCCAGCCGAAATATTGGCAAAATAAATATTTTATAAAATCCAATATACTTGCTCTATTTTCAAAATATATGTGTATATATATTGTTTTGAAAATAGAGAAATCCATATTTAAATCTTTAGGAAATAAAAATAAACATATATTGGATTGAATAAAATTTCACGGAGGTGGGTATTTATCTATCAAGGGAGAGGTTCCACTTTTTTTTTGGCAAATAAATACCATCTTCACATTATATATATATATAAGAAAGTTCACCTTTCCCGTCAAAAAGAGGCACAAAAACTATTCGCCATCTTCAGGTGGGCGTTCTGAATTTGACAAAACCGGTGTTGGGTCACAGACCTGAGTCCAATAGAGATCAATATTATCCCGGCAAAATTTCCCCAATCGACACTTTAAATATATATAATACGTTAAAATAGATAAAAACAGGAAGGAACCAATCAGCGATCGCGAATAAAAGAGACACCTTATATACATATAGGCCGATTAAAGCGTATATTATATAGTGAGAGATATGTATATAGAAAACTTTAAAAGACATTTTGTATAGGCTGGAAAGACTTAATTTTAGTAATAAGACAGAACAACCCTTATAGGGGATAAAAAAACAAAACAATATGTGTTTGAGGACATTGCCTTAAAAAAAACACAATAAACAAATCAATAATCTTGTTAGGTCTGACAACTGCTAAATAATTGCAGAAGTTATGACTGATTAATCCTCACGGAAGGATGGGTCTTACACAATGGCTTGTTTTATAGATTAATGGACTTAATCGGATATCATGGCGGCCACACTGATTGCATCATGGGATTGTTATCGGAGCAGACGATGACGTCACACTATCGTCTGCGCCAAAAAAAAAGTCTGTTGATAGATATAGAACTGTTTGTGGGCCGATAGGTTCCAGTGGTCATATTATAATAAAAATTTTATAGGTAACCTCACAATACAAACACCCTCTATGTATAGTTGTGTAGCCAAAATTTTATATTTTAGGAATTCTATAACAAATTTACAATAATTTGAAATATGATAATCATCCACAAAGTAATCTTGACCAAGGACCAATAAAACGATAGCTATCACTTTATGACAAAAAGAGTTTCTTTTTAATCCAAACCTATTTGTAAAACATTTCGAACTTTATCATTCTTCTATTGATACTCTGCTTTCTGATACGAAAAAGAATGGCTTATATAGATAGGAAAATATCAATAAAGGTCTTAGTTGCATATTTTTATATAATAAATATATTCTAAAATGTTATATGTAAATAAGCTTTTTTGCCTTTTATGTATATAGAATTCATACGTTTCGTAGCAGGAAGTTGGTTAGTAGATGTGGTCGACTCATGAAACCTGGAAAATTATGATTCGAACTTTGCCAGTCATAAGCGAATAGTTGATGGAAAAATTAGCGCTTTCTGAGTTGTATTCAAACAGCAAACTTCACATGTTTTCTTGTTCTGTTGAACTGTGGTTGTTATACCTTCACATCACCGTCAGATCTCTGTTCAATCACAAGCTATCTTGTGAAACAACACATCCGCCAATTTCCCCCAATTTCAACACAAAGCTCGAATTTTCCTCTAAATCAAGATGTTGAAAGATCGGGAAGAGTGCAAGAATTGATGCGAAATTCCCTGAAGAAAGGATGAGGTATGTTGGTATGCAAAAAGTGGAGAATCTGTAGAAAACCGATACAGTTCGATTAGCATCCTTTTTTTCTCGAATCGAACAGGGACTTGCGAGTTATGCAACTCACACGATTCGCTTTAACATAATGCGGTTGATTGCTTTGCAAAAGTTTGTTTACTACACGTCTCGTATCTAAAAAAAAAGAGAGAGAGAGATTGTACAAGTTGGCCTTATATATAAGATCAGCCATAAATGCATATATACAATAGAGATAAAAATTAATTATTTGAATTCACAAACACATTTCCTCTAACATGATTTTTCTCCATGTCAAAATTTTAGGGTGGCAGCATTGAAAACGAAACTAAAACCAATTAGTCCATGTAAACAAATAATCCTATAGCCATTGTCTTGTTCTAGAAGATAAATACGATCGGTAACTTTTATTTACCAAACGGCACACTTCTATCGGGATTCAGACAATAACTCTGAAAGATATTACTGTGACCTGCATTATGAAGACACACGAGATAACCAAGTGTGAACAAAATTGCCTTTGTCTCCTTCAAAAAAAAAAAAAACAGACGACCGGTGACATCAAAAACTTTCCACTTCCTTAAAATTTTCCATGAGTATATATGTAAATATATTTTGTATATATAAATATAACAAATTTCAAAAGCTGAAAAAAAGACGAACTTCTGATCGTCTAAATATCATGCAATGAACCCAGCCTATTCAAGAAATGTTCTGTTTTTTAGTTGAATGTTAAATTTTATGGGTTGCGATAATCTTTTTATAAATATAGAGTTTATTTGAGAGTGTTTACCTTTCATCTCCACCAGTAGTTAACACATTGTAACGATAAAAACGATATTTAGATGTTCTACCAAATATGCAAATATATTTCTGTGACATGAGAGATATCAGAAATCTCTAAAGAAAAGTAAAAAAAGCCTTTAAGCTTCTCGACTTATCGTTATAAAGAATCGGGGAGGATTTTTATCTGAACTCACATCGTGCTAGCTAGCTCTTCAAATTAGAGATTTGTTTTTGTAATGAAGTGTTGATCCAAAACTCTATCGGAATAACTCGACAAAATTCCAATAGTTTATTGACAACATTGATTCATTGATTTGGTTTTTGTTGTTATTTGGGCGGTAGCTTCCTTATCTCAATAACATGCCGTGTTTACACCTGCTATATTTTACAATATAAAATATTAGATAGTAAAAAGGTGTGTATTGGATTGAATAAAAGATTTATTTGCCAATATTTCGGCTGGCTGAACGCCAACCTTTATCAAGGCATTACATTTTTGTGTACACAAACTCAGCGCCGCATAGCGTTATAATGAGTTATATAATATATAGTGATAGACACACACACACAAAAGCCTTTATTAAGACACACAGGTCTTACAAAGGATTCTCCTTGGGGTTTATATAGTAATATAATAAGTTTGTGTATACAAAAATGTAATGCCTTGATAAAGGTTGGCGTTCAGCCAGCCGAAATATTGGCAAATAAATCTTTTATTCAATCCGATATATGTCTTTTTATTATCTAATTATTTAAATATGGATTGCTCTATTTTCATAACAATATTTGCATATAGAGAGTGTAGCTATATTTACAAATGCTTCTTTAGAATCTTTGCATTGCGGGTTTTTGGGTGAATAATATAAACCGTCGATAGCACCAATCCAGGATCGAATCCCTCATTGGGAACTTTTTTTCTTAACACTTTCGATCCGAGGGACGCGCGTCCTTGCCGATTTTGCATCAAGCTCAAAGGATGCGAATTCGCATCCTCGATTTTCAAAATTAAATATAAAATAACCGGCGGCCGACATGAATTTGCATCCACCAGGATCTTGTCCCTTCTTGTCTATTTATCAGTGGGTTGAGGGGATGTCAGCTGACCTAATGTACCTGTAAAACATCACGTGAGAACGCCGTTTCAGCAGCTCCTATTGCCTGCCTATGCAACTGTGGTATCTCCCGTCCTCAAAGTGTTAATAAAAAAAATATTTGATGGACCCCGATTCTTTCTAAAGTTTAACAACCACTATTAAGAGTGCAATTAACTAAACGGGGCTCTGGTACATTTGTAAGTGTCTTTAACTGCTTAATAGATGTGTATACATGTAATGCACTTGTAGTAAAAGCAGTCACTAACTCCCCTTCATTGTTATCATGGTCTATATAACGCGTTCTAGGGATACTAAATCAATTTAGAATAGGCCCTTGAAGATAGGGATGGAAAGAAATCTCTTCTTTTTATTAACCTAATAAGACCTAATAATAGACGTTCCTTCGTACAAGATTTGTGTACAAGAAAACCAAGGCAACCAAGTCATCACACTATGAATCGATCGTATTGGAGGAACCTGATTTAGGAGGCTGTACACCAGCCTTAGGACCACCTCGAATAGTATATGAAGAGACTTACGGCAATCGATTTAATTCATTTTATTTGAAAAAAAAAATTATTCATCTGGAAAAAAAAAATTACAAAATTAACCCGGTTTCACATGGGACAGAGAAATGCAAGGATACCTAAAACTGAATTGTTAAATTTAGGTCTTCATTTAATGTTTAAAAAAAAACTTGTAGCTACATTTTGAGAAAGGACACAAGACCCGAAGAAGCTCCAATAAAATATATATAAAAAACTGCGGTAAGTAATAAATTTGCATATTATCGTACGTTTGCATATCTTGTCCGACACTCGATAACTATATTACTGGAGGGATGTATGGAGGGAAGGCCGAGAATGGAATTCATGGACAATTTCGGGAGAAGACCTTACGATACCATCAACAGACTAGCCATAGAAAGGAAGCTCTGAGAGGACAGGAATACTGCCAGCCACCAACCTATGGCTGGTTGAGGAGATATAGATAGACCCTACGATACCATCAACAGACTAGCCATAGAAAGGAAGCTTTGAGAGGACAGGAATACTGCCAGCCACCAACCTATGGCTGGTTGAGGAGATATAGATAGACCCTACGATACCATCAACAGACTAGCCATAGAAAGGAAACTCTGAGAGGACAGGCTGCCAGCCACCAACCTATGGCTGGTTGAGGAGATATAGATAGACCCTACGATACCATCAACAGACTAGCCATAGAAAGGAAGCTCTGAGAGGACAGGAATACTGCCTGCCACCAACCTATGGCTGGTTGAGGAGATATAGATAGACCCTACGATACCATCAACAGACTAGCCATAGAAAGGAAACTCTGAGAGGACAGGAATACCTCCAGCCACCAACCTATGGCTGGTTGAGGAGATATAGATAGACCTTACGATACCATCAACAGACTAGCCATAGAAAGGAAACTCTGAGAGGACAGGAATACCTCCAGCCACCAACCTATGGCTGGTTGAGGAGATATAGATAGACCTTACGATACCATCAACAGACTAGCCATAGAAAGGAAACTCTGAGAGGACAGGAATACCTCCAGCCACCAACCTATGGCTGGTTGAGGAGATATAGATAGACCCTACGATACCATCCACAGACTGGCCATAGAAAGGAAGCTCTGATAGGACAGGAATACTGCCAGCCATCAACCTATGGCTGGTTGAGGAGATATAGATAGACCCTACGACACCATCAACAGACTAGCCATAGAAAGGAAGCTCTAAGAGGACAGGAATACTGCCAGCCACCAACATATGGCTGGTTGAAGAGATATAGACCCTACGATACCATCCACAGACTAGCCATAGAAAGGAAGCTCTGAGAGGACAGGAATACTGCCAGCCACCAACCTATGGCTGGTTGAGGGGGGAGATATAGATAGAATCTACGATACCATCAACAGACTAGCCATAGAAAGGAAGCTCTGAGAGGACAGGAATACTGCCAACCACCAACCTATGGCTGGTTGAGGAGATATAGACCCTACGATACCATCAACAGACTATCCATAGAAAGGAAGCTGTGAGAGGACAGGAATACTGCCAGCCACCAACCTATGGCTGGTTGAGGAGATATAGATAGACCCTACGATACCATCAACAGACTAGCCATAGAAAGGAAGCTCTGAGAGGACAGGAATATTGCCAGCCACCAACCTATGGCTGGTTGAGGAGATATAGATAGACTCTACGATACCATCAACAGACTATCCATAGAAAGGAAGCTGTGAGAGGACAGGCTGCCTGCCACCAACCTATGGCTGGTTGAGGAGATATAGATAGACCCTACGATACCATCAACAGACTAGCCATAGAAAGGAAGCTCTGAGAGGACAGGAATATTGCCAGCCACCAACCTATGGCTGGTTGAGGAGATATAGATAGACTCTACGATACCATCAACAGACTATCCATAGAAAGGAAGCTGTGAGAGGACAGGAATACTGCCAGCCACCAACATATGGCATCAAACTATGACTGGTGTGGGGGGAAATAGAAATACGATGATCGTATTTTGATTATAAATATCTATTTTTTAAAAGACAACTTTTCCAGGCCAATCACAAAAATTCCACAGCTATCTTGTTAAAAACAAAAGGAAACTAAAAAAAAAAAATGCTGCACTTCCACATCAAATCACCAGAATGGATGACTAATTCTCTAATCACTCCAGGAAGCTGGATTCCTACCATTCCACCTTTCTCTCTCTCTCTCTGTGTTATCCCATAGTACTATTGTTTCTTCCATTACTGGAAGTTCGTGATCCCCTTCAGTGAGGGAGTGATTGTTATCTACCTCCAGTGGTCGCCCGCCCAACTTGACCTATGGTCCTGCAGCCATCTAACGGCTAGCCTGATGTCAGCTTACTGCTATTGTTGTCATTTAGTCCATCTCAGTCAGAACAGGTGTGATCCTATCCCGTTAGTCAGCCATGTTCTCAGTTACAGTTACCTTTTTTTTTTTTTTAATTATCCCTAGTACACGTGATATAGGCCATGATAATCATGGTGGGTAGAAGTTGGCGACTGCTTTTACTGTAAGTGCACCAAATGTCTCCATATGTGAAAAGCAGTTCGACTTTTGCACTTACAAATGTGCCAGAGCCCCCGTTTGATTACTTGTACTCGCTGGTGGGGTTGGACTTTTGCAAGAATCGGCGGCTATTGGAGCATTTTTTTTTTCAATTAGGAAAAAAAGTTACCAATGCGAGATCCGATCCCGGGTCTTTGCGGTCGAAAACCACTGGTTTAGGCCATCCTTCCACGGACCCCCAGTTACCTTAGCGACTACCACTCTACGTGTGTGTCCCCTACTTCATGCTACTGTCATGGATAGAAGGTAGAAGTTATCCTAGTAAAAACCCCATTATGAACTTTTTTAAATTATTCATTTTCAAATGCGACTACCCAAGAAAAAAAAAAAGGCTAAATGTTTTATCCTCCATTTTAGAGAGAGAGAGAGAGAGAATGGCCTAATTTTCCCTGTGATTATGTGTCAGTCTAGTTTCCTTAAACGTTTTTTTGTTTTTATTCCTCGTAGTTAATGGTGGTTTTTGTTGGGAGCCAGTTCTTTCTTCTGGAATTACGCATTAGGAATTTTTAAGGGATTTTTTTGAAGGGAAGAAGAAGGGTCTATGGAAGGGATATTCTCTCTATCTCGGCCATCCTGTTGTCTCTATAAGTATCATCTCAACATTGAACTGAGAGATCCTGTCCTTGTCTGGAGGAATACAAGATGAGGGAGCCTTCCTTCCTGAGAACAGCTTTTTATATTTAATCACCAAATTGTATTTAATATAAAGAAAAATTCCATCTATATTTTAGCCATAGATTTGGCCCAGCCACTTTGCCAGCTAAACACCTCTTTGGCAGATTGTCAAGATCCCGTGTGGGGATCTCATG
Organism: Cordylochernes scorpioides; assembly: GCA_030710605.1. Lineage (NCBI taxonomy): Eukaryota > Metazoa > Arthropoda > Arachnida > Pseudoscorpiones > Chernetidae > Cordylochernes > Cordylochernes scorpioides. The sequence continues at coordinate 6,393,366 of CP092876.1, read as the reverse complement.
GAATAAAGTCCGCCCTAGGATGACGAAGGCCATTAGCCCGAAACCATGATCTCTAGGTGAACGCTTTTCAGTTTGCCAAAGCTGGTGTTGTGGATTTGTCACCGACCCGAGCCCGCTAGTTTGCGGCGACGGTAAATAGATGGCGTCTGGTTTTGACGTCTATTTTGACGGGAGAGGCGACCCTTGTCTCTTTAGATCATTATCTTTGTTTAATTTCTCATTAATTTTTGTAACAATTGATTAAGAGTGTCAATAAAATATTTTAAATTGTAAAAAAAAAAAGTCTATCTCGGTTATTTACTATGTTGTCTCAACCTTATATGGACGTTATGATAAAGTAGCTTCAATCTCTCTCACGGTGGGCAATGCCAACTATATACCGCATCGACCTGCCCACTCTGTGGAAAAGAACTCTCGCAGTCCATCTGTGGCGGAGTCTTTCCTGCATTGGAGCCACTATTGAAGACATTGTATATATATTGTATATATTGTGGGTTCGATTCCCGCCCCTGGACACTTTTATTTTTCCGTTCGCCATTACTCTTCATATTTTCACCCTTTCATACTTCATCCAAAAAAGTTAGAAATAGTAAATATTTCTCTTTGAAATAAATATTGATTTTTCACAGAAAAGAAACTTATGCGGTGAAACTTTACGCCGCAGTCCTTTATAATATATATTATGTATGTTTGTATCATGATGCATTATACATCTGGAATTACGCATTAGGAATTTTTGAGGTATTTTTTTAAGGGAAGAAGTGTAGGGATATTCTCTCTATCTCGCCCATCCTGGCGTCTGACATGTCTCTATAAGTATCATCTCAACATTGAACTAAGAGCGATTCAAATTGATCCTGTCCTTGTCTGTATATGTTTATATTTATTTATTTATGTGTGTATTTATCCATATATAATCCTATATGAACGATTTAATAAAGACTTTTCAATATTCAAACAAACTTAAGAACCACACACAGAGGGGGGGGGGGGAGGCTTCTTACTCCTTTTTTACTGCACCCAATTCTAGAAGAGAATTCACGATATCATCACACATTCGTTAATGTAAAAAAAATACTGAAAAGATTGCTACTGCCAACTATCGGCATAAATAAAAACAAACTAAAATTTGATTTATTTTTTTTTAAATATTGTTTTGAAGTATAAATGCTGGCAAAGATTTTTCTCTAATAAATACCTAAAAATATGTATGCGTTTCGAGCAATTGGCCTTTGTCAGCGTTTATAGGTTGGTTGTACCTTAAGGAACCGTATATACTGGTTTCGGAGTATTTGGCTCTAATCAATAGCGTGTAGGCCAAATAACTGTAATGATCCTTCAGGATTATAGCTAGGAAAAATGCTATAAAATCGTTCTCTAAAAGAGAGTTTATTGCTAAAAAAAAAGTCTCTCTAGGTTAACTTGCCTAAAATTCCAGTAGAGACTTATCAGAATATGGCTTTGGGATATCGGAGTAAAAGGTAATAAGCATATAAACCTGCATGTAGGGGTGGTGTTATGAAATAAGTCGAAATATTTCATACAAAAACCACCACAAATTCAATATAAAATTACGAGTAATAAATCATATTGACTGTATTGACTCATCCATTGATGTGCTCTACTTATATCCTCGACAGACACCATCAACAAGCTTTACAGGCTTGACACCCCTAGTATGATTGAGTGGAGATAAGAAAGAAGAGACGAGTAATAAAGCATTTCTTGCCAGTTATAAAGGTTTTGCTATAGCTGATATGATGATATATGATGAATGAAAAATATACATGTATATAGATATTATAAACAATCACACATCACAGACCAAGCAGCATTTGTAAGCAGATCGGTAAAAATGCCTTGTTTTTTGATCTTAGAAAAAAGCGATATATCTAGAGAGATAAAAAAGCATATAAACGTATAAAGGAAAGAGCTACAGAACATCTGTAATATAAAACAAGGATGTTTAGCAACAAAATATCTCTAAACACAGGCGGAATTTGTAGCAGGGAACGAAAAAATAATCAAGTTCTATGTTAAAGGGGATAAGGAAAAAGGGGTAAAAGAGAGGACGATATTTACGTTTTTTTTTAAATGCCTCTTTTAAATATCTTAATAAGAGGATATTCCTATAACTAAACATAACTCAATTGTAAGTATTTAGAACGTAAACACAGCCTTAAAATATACATTTATGCACAACATACATTATATACACACATCGAGAAGAGATAAATATAAAAAGTATATTAAAATGTATATTTTATTTTAAAATGCTTTAAAAATCGCAAAAAGTGTGTGTGGTTTTCCACCAAAATGTGTATTCAAATTTCAAGCGAGAGGATAACTTGTAACAAAGAGAGAAACAGAGAGAGGTTTTGTTCTGTGAGGTCGGATCAAGTGTACTGGGATGGAAGCATCATCAGAGCGAGGGATATGTGAGGGGGGGATGCACCAAAAAATGCACCAGAATACAAATGTCAGCGAGTACGGGTGGCGGAGAGGGGTAAAACTGCAATATGGCGACTTGGATCGATCCAAAGATGGCTTCTATCATGAGGTGCAGTTTAAGGTCGCTATGGGGTATTGGGGAGTGGTGTACGGATACCTCGTGAGACACCACCACCACCACGGTATTGATCGGTGGGCGTGAGAAGGGGGTCGATACTGGGGGGGGCGAGCGAGGTGGTTGACGTCTGTTAACCGAAGCGTGTCCCCCGCACGTGGGGGTGGGGTAAACATGCACAAGCGTGGAGGGATGACTTACCTGGCTAAAGGTCCCGAGCGTTTGGCACGCTGGTTTAGGACGCGTTCCACTACGGCGTAGTCCCCGCAGCGGGCTCCCTCGATCATTTCCTGGTCGCGTCCCATGGCTGCAGGCGGACGTCCTAGCCATGTTCCATGATACCTGCTACAAGCGAACGGCCGCGAGAGAACCTTTCACACCGCGAACCAACCGTACGATAACCAACCAACCAACCCTACAGCTGGTTCAACCCGGATGTGACGTCACGCCGAGATGGCGGCTCCTACTTCCGCCGCCGTCGGCGGCCGCGCGCGCTTTTGCTCACTCTCCTTCGATAACCCCTCCGGGGTTTTTTTCTTTTGGAGTGCCCGCTTCTCTGTTGCTATCGTCTTCGTCTTCTTCTTTTCGAAGAGAATGGAGATCGGTGTGGTACGGCGTCGAGTGAGGTTGAGGAGAGCGGCTGATGCTAGGTGAGAGGGCCAAGGTCTGAAAACTTGGCAAAATGCCAATGCCTCTGAATCAATGGTTTGGGCCAGGGTCGGGTCTCCTGAACGCTCTAATATTCTATTTTCTCACTCCCCATCCTTTCGCACTTCATTACCTGCTTCTTTTTTTCTCCCCATACATAAATGAACACATAGCTCTTCCCTTTTCTCTATAGAGCATAAAAATAGTAATGTTTTATCACAAAGTTCGGCACGATTTATTTTCCCTAAATAACCGCACATTTTTATCTGTTCAACATATGTTTTAATACAATTTACACTTTTTTTTTCTAGGCACACTTTTTCATCTTAATATTTAAATCACCAAAACTACCTCTCTCTGCAGATCTTTATAAATATTAGAGGAGAGGGCTTGGCTCATCAGTGGTGAACCCTTCCATTGAATATTTTCTATCGTTCAGTAAGATTGTCTGCAATGATGTAGTTTGGATGATTCAGATAATTGCTCTAAAATGTAAATTTAAATAACTTTCACTCTCTCTTTAAAACTAGAAATAATTTACATATATATTTTGAAACTATGTACATAAAATAGAATAAACATTTACAATTAAATATCCACATAGAATATAGCGTGTGTTTTGTAATAAATAAATAAAATAAAAACATAAAAGTGCCAAAAAAAAAGTACAAAATTTATTCGCTATATGGCACTCAAATATACTTAAATAGATTTTTAATGCAAAGATGAATTTGAGAGTAAGAGTGTTTAAGTACATTAAGGAATGAAAATTCATGCCTTGAGACAATCAATGAGATTTTTAAAGCGCAAAACGTCATGTTTCGGAATATATATATCAACTTAATGTTGATTTAAACTTTATTCTTATATATACTACGGGTCAAGAGCGCAATTTTCTTGTAAAATCTAGAAAAAGCCAACCACACGTACGCGTTTCGGGCTGTTAGCCCTTGTTACCATGGTGCAAGCCATACCTCAATGATCAAAAAGGCTGTTTTTATGGCGCTTACTTAAAACATCAAGAAATGGCTATGTATATATTAAATTTACGCTTATATATATGAAAAGAGAAATATATTGCCACGTGGAAAATAAGGGAAGACAAAAACTTCAGGAGGAGACAACAATTTATTCAAGGCAAGCACAAAACTAAGAATGGTCAACAAAAGATAAGCCACGAGGGAAATTTACAGAGTCGCAAGATATAAACATTAAAATGACCACTCTGTTAATAAAAACTAATAATAATAAAATCAATAAATACTATGTTACATAAATAAAATTAATAAATACTATGTTACAATATATATAGTAAGAATGATAATAAATCCTTAGAACATCAGCCCGTTGTACAAATGACGGGAATTTTCATGAATGTTGTAAAAAGAGATCAAGCATGATATATAATACACACACATATATACAGGTATATGATACAAATAATTTTTAAAAGCCTAATAATAATAACCCTGAAATAAAATGGATTTAAAAAAAAAGTACAAATAAAATAAGACCCACATATACAAATTTTTTTATAGTGTGTTAGCAACAATATATAAAAACAACAAAAACCAAAAAGAAATTCCGAGATTCGAACCCATGTCCCTATATATAATCTCTCGATTTAATACCTCGATGTAACAACTGAACTAAGAAATCATGCTCGGTCATTGGTCTTCTTCAAATCTGAATGGTTGTCATACCTCAAAGTTGATTGGTTATTGAAGGTCATGTGACATTAAGAAACCAATCAGCGTGCGCATAGTATAGTGCTATATGTATATATGGTATCCAATAAGAAATCCCACAAAAGGGTAATGCGACCGCCAGATGTTTGTGCATCAAGATAGGAATCATCATTCCATTCATTATATCCTAACTCACCTCGAACGTCCCTCTCCAAATCAAGATATTTCTTAAAAAACAAGATATTATTTTTAGTGTACATTAAGTCTACTTTTGTGACACTATGGTGACAAATATTCTTCAATTTGATCTATTAGTGATCATTACTTCCCAGCTCATCTAGTGACCTTCTGGTAGTTTCCTTGACCCTTTATAGCTAGCAGGTCTTCCTCTTTTCCTTCAATTTTTCACAGCGTATTTTCTAATCCCTTTGGTCTTATTATGTGTCCGAAGTAGGTCAGTCTGTAGGTTTAATTGATAGTTCAAGAAAAGAGCCCATATTAAATGTAGCTGTGAGAGGGTGATGTTTCAAAACAGAACTTTCTAGTTAAACCTGACAAAAGTTGAATGCACGTGGGACATACACTCATGGACAAAACTAAAGGAAGTTGTGATTTTTAACACGTATATCGGGGCAATAACTCTGAAAGATATTACAGTGACCTTTATTGAAGACACACGAGATAACCAAGTGTGAACAACCTCTGTCTCCTTCAAAAAACAGATGACCGGCGACATCAAAGACTTTCCACCTCCTTAAGATTTGTACACTGAGTGCAATGTGATCGCGTACAACTAAACGTTGACAAAACTTATGCTGCCATCTATCGGAATAAACAAAAACTTCTCAATAGAGAGAAAATCAATTTTTAAAAAACATATTTCAAGAGAAATGTTGTAGATATTATACATATTTCAAGCACACTACAGAAAAAAAAAACACTCTAAAATAATTAATTATGTAAATATTTTAAAGTTACCATTTTAAAATACTGGTTAGAGGGAAAAAATGACCAATTATATATGTATCGCGCAAAAATGCAAATATATATTTTGAATTCTATTTCTTTACGAGTAACAACAACAAAATTCCCTACTCCCTTTACTGCAATGACAAAGAAAAATATTGGAGGGCTTGCCTCATCAGTGGTGAACCCTCCCAGCGGTTTCGTCAGTTCAATCTACCATACCGCTGTAATATTGTCCTGGAATGCTCTGTTTATATAGAGTCGGAAATTAGAAGACATTTTTGGTGAAGGTATTTAGTAAATTATATGGACACATAACCTCTGATACAGTAGTGATATATTCAAATATTACATCGAGCATCGCTCTTGGGCTAATAATTCATAAACAATACATTTTTAATTGCATAGATTGATATTTTAAGGCCTAAGGTACAATCATATTCCAAAACTTATTACCATATAGCTTCTATTTTAGACGCGTAAGATTCTTTTTGAAATTAAACAATTTCTACTGCCCTTACTGCAATGGAAAAATAAATGGGAGGGCCTGGCTCATCAGTGGTGAACCCTCCCATTAATTTTTCCATTGCAGTAAGGGCAGTAGAAATTGTTTAATTTCAAAAAGAATCTTACGCGTCTAAAATAGTTTCGAATTTTCATAACAGATGGCGCACTAGTGCATTATACCATATAGTTCGCTTAAATACCAAGAATTCCTCTAAATTGACGGATAAGTAGAACAGTCCAATATAAATGTATTTAGAGCGGAGTGAAAGATTAAACTGGCGAAACCGCTGGGAGGATTCACCACCGATGAGCCAGGCCCTTCTAAATATATTCTCATTGCAGTAAGGAAGTGAGAGAAAACCGCGCTAAATTATTTCTATCTGTAAATTGTGAAAAAAATAAAAATCTATAAAACTGTGAGGCAAAAAAAAATGTCTATGGCTATTTAAAAAAACAAACAACTTTAGGGAATTCTCTAAAAAAAAAAAAAAAACGTTAAAAAAAAGCGCAGACGAAGAGAGCAGCAGATATTCTCGCGAGGATGGCTACCGTCCGTCCGACTTCCGGTTCGGCTGCTTCCGTTTCTGTATTTAGAATGTCGGCGACGGCTCCGCGGGGCACCACGTATTTATGCAAATATGGTCAATGTGCAAATGTATAAATCTTCCTTGCTCTACTTTTTTTAAGACAATATTTTCATCACCATATAGCACCTCTTATTCAGAGATTGACCATCATGGAACGCCATCTCACCCCGTTCTAATAAATTCTCTTCTTATCTTAAATTCCAGACGATTCTATTGGATAAGCAAACTCTTCCTTGTCATCCTCTATCTGCATATTTGATCTTGAAAATTTTTCTAGAACATCCAACGTCGAAAGAGTTTATTTTTCGCTCCAGTTCCTTGGACCTTATATTAGCTTCACAATATATCTCACAAGAAAACTGACCAAACAAACTACATCTTTTTCTTTAGATGTCGTTTAGTTTTTATGCAGCAACTTTCAGTTTCACGATAAGGAGATGCCTTTTTCATAATTTATGAACCTTATCCCAGTACAATATCACGTTTGTACTATTTTTTCACATTGTGTCGCGGTCTCACGCAATTCTAGCCTTAACTACCCGTTTCATGATTTTCAGGATGCCTGAAGGACCACTTTTTTTGGTCTTTGAGGTATAGTTTGTATCACGCTGATGAGGGCCAACAGCCCGAAACGCAAGCCATCAGCAACTTTCAGTTGCACGATAAGGAGATGCCTTTTTCATAGAATATAGATGTTGATGGCAATTTTGGCAGCATGATCATCGGGAAATCAAACGATTCAAACACCGTGGATGCTGACAAGCATTTTGCCAGGAGAAGAGAGAGGATATGAAATTAGTATTTAACAAAAAAATAATAAAAAAGAAGAAAATAAACTACCTCTATTAGTCAAAATAGGATAATGTGCCATCTAACGAGCATCAATCTCGTAATTTCGGGATCGATGCGTGTTCGCCAATCTTCTTCAGGCTGGTTTTCTTATGTTCACTCTTCCACCTAGAGGTATAGTGAGCGCCGAGGTCTTCTCCTCAAATGAAGCGGGCTTTCCAAACTCTAAACTATGTGAAAGCACTAGTCTCACAAAAGCTCAACTTAACAACAACTTTTATTTCCAAGCACACTATATATACAATAAAATACACACACGTGACCAGGCACTCCTGGTCAAATATAATATAAACATTCACACAGAGTAATAATAAAATTAAACTCTAACAATGCGCAACACCAGTTTTGGTAAATTCGGAACGCCCACTGGAACACACGGCTTCGGGTTTATTGGGCCTCGTCATTTCACAGGAAAGGTTAGATTTCATGAATTCCAACAATTGGCGTTGAGAATGGTTTAAGAGATGTTTTGCTGGCAGAGTGAGGCTTGGTCAATTTTTGGAGGCTGAAATATATTGGTAGAAAAAATTTATCCAAGAGAAATTTCCATCTTAAAATGTTCCGCAATGCTTAGGTCACAGCTCGACACTAGATGACGTCGTATAGTTAGTTGTATAGAGGTATAAAACACGCCATCTGTACTTTATATTAGAAACTATTTAATGCGATGATATCTTCCTTAATTTTCAAATAAAACAA
>CP092876.1:6278656-6384756 GCA_030710605.1 Cordylochernes scorpioides | reverse complement strand
ATTTATGATTATATATTAATAATGCGATAATTTAAATGAGCAAAAAGGAGATTCTTTTGTAGAATACGTTTAAGAAGATCATTTTTTGTTCTTTTATATTATCACAATATAGTCATGATAATCAAAAAAATTTTCTCTACATATCTACATATATTATGGCAGTTATTGGCAGTTATGACGAGGGCCATTAGCCCGAAACCATGGTCTCTAGGTGGACGCTTCTCAGTTTGCCAAAGCTGGTGTTGTGGCTTTGTTACCGACCCGAGGCCGCTAATTGCGGCGACGGTCAATAGATGGCGTCAGGTTTTGACGTTTATTTTGACGGGAGAGGCGCCCTATGCTTCTATATTATGGCAGTATATTAGGAGTGTATGTAAATAAGATATAATTAACTAAGCCTTAACTAAGCTAAAAAATAAGCGCCATCTATTGACCATCTCCGCAAACTAACGGACTCAGGTCGTTGACAAAGCCACAACACCAAAATTGGCAAACCGAGAAGCGTCCACTTAGAGACTTATGGTTTCGGGCTAATGGCCCTTGTCAGTCTAGGGCGGACTTTAATTTCATAAGATGCACAAGGGATCTTCACAATTTGTCAAAGAGATGTTTATCTGGTAAAGTGGCTAGGCCAAATCTATGGCCAAAATATAGAAGGAAATTTTGCCGGGAGGAAATTTGTCTATTAAAAGTAAAGATCGCCTCTCCAGTCAAAATAGACGCTAAAACTAAGCGCCATCTAGGGAAGAGGAGACATATATTTCTAATAGATCGATTTATTCTCGGCAAATTTTCAAATTATATATATTAAGTTAGATAAACCAAAAAAAATGTAGTAAAACTTGGAAGTGATTTGAAGCGAAAATTTTGCCCATCTATATTATAGAGAGTGTCTGGAATAAAACAAACAATAATAATATTAAAAAAAAAAACGATAAAGACGTCTGTATCTATCTATATATAGAAAAAGTGGTCCATTCGAACGTGTATTTTGATGGTGTGACGAGAGGAGCGGAGTTTCGACACCTAATAGCGGTCGTATCACTTCCTCTCCCCTCGACCTAAGAAGGCAGATTTCCTAGATCCCCCCCCCTCATCAATCGGCACGTCAGTGATGGTATCGAGTAAGATCACCATCTCCCGGAAGTCAGCCTTCCTGGAGGTAGGGGTTTCCTTGAACATCCCTCGTGGTAGACCCTTGGTGTAGATCCACGGGAGTGTTCTCTTGTTGGGACAGGCTGAATTGGGATAGCCCGCCGACTTGGTTTGGAGTCCTTTAAAGGAAGTGCGTGTTGGTTTGGCTTCTTTGAGATTTATTTTGAATTGGAATGGTTTTGGTTTCATTGAACCCATATCTTATTGAATACTTTTTCTAAGTTGGGTTCATTTATTTGAACCTATTATTCATTCGATACACTCTTTGACTTCTTTGAACCTTTCCGTTGTTGTGAGGTATTTCTTTGTTGGCTTGGTTTACTTGAACTCTTCCATTGCTGTGGGCTCTTGCTGTGTTGGCTTGGTTTCCTTAAACCATTCCATTGTTGTGGATTCTTGCTGTGTTGGTCTAGTTTTCTTGAACCATTCATTGTTGTGGATTCTTGCTGTGTTGGTCTAGTTTTCTTGAACCATCCATTGTTATTTATTCTTGCTGTGTAGGTTTGACTTCCTTGAACCTCTGCCTTGTGGACTCTTGCGCATTGGTTTGGTTTCTTTGAACCTGTTCTTTGTTGATGATTTTTTTCTGCTCCGGTTTGGCTTCCTCAAGCCTTCACTTTGTTGAAGATTTCAGCTGTGGTTGCTTGGCTTCCTTAAACCTATTTCTTATGTATTCAGGCTGTATCGGTTTGGCTTCTGGCCTTTTTAGGGACCCTCGCCGTGCTGATTTAGGGATTCCTTAGAGAGTATTTTTTTATGAAGACACTTAATGCGAAAACTTGGTTTCCTCGAACTTATCCTGTGTTGCCTATCTTCAGTTTGGCTCCCTTAAATCCATAATCCCTTGATAGGAATTCTCCTTGGCTTGTTAGAACTAATTTCTTCATGCTTCTTCTCACATAAAATGCTCTCATACTGTTATTTCTAAATCCTTTCTTTTACAATATTAAGTGCACATGCTGTAAGATGATTCAAAGATAGAGAAATAGAGAACCTGAGCAAATTTCGACAAAAGGATAGAACACGGAATGGAGCAGACTGTGATTTATAAGGGAGTTCCTTGCGTCAGACGATGATTAATGTGTGTATTGTCGACGCCCACGTGACACGCAGTCGACCAATTTGGTCAAACGTCTTGGGAAGAATAACCAGCCAAAAGAAAAATGGTCTCTCGCTTGCGGATAAACTTCTCTCGAATTCACCAACAGTGTTCTTGATAAATCTCTTGCTTATGTATATTTGACTTTAATACCATATTATTTTAAAGTTATCGAAGAAAAAAAATCCTCTATATATTATATTCAGTTGCCTGAATCATTTTGTTTGATAACCATTTTATTCGGGACAAGTGGCCCGGTTTTTCACCTGGGTATGTGTGACAAACGTAATATGCAAATTTGAAACTAATTTGCATAGTCCGAAGTTGAAAACCTATGACAGCGAACTTCTTCAAGACCAACTTATCATCGTGGTAAAGTTTCATCCGGATAGGTTGAGGATTCTGTAAGAGAATATGGGGAAAAAAAACGGAATATGCAAATCATTCTCGTATCAGGAAAATTTTCATATCCCAGGCTTGAAATCACGTGACAGGGATTCCTTCCAGACCTAACTCTATATTTTGACAAATTTTCATAGGGACAGACCAAATATATCGTGGAGATGGAAGAGAGGAACAAACATTTCTTCTGTTATTAGCATATATGAGTTCCCCTAGAGGCCTATATTTTTTAACTTCAAACGTTCTTTTAGCGTCTTTTTTAAAAAAGTCAAGCTTTTCAGTTAGTGAAGAAGTTAAATATGAAGAAGCTTCTTAGAATTTTTTCTTAACCAATTCTAAAAATTATTGATGCATGTACGGCGAGAAGATCTAATGCCCTAGTTAGTCTACAGAAAGAAGGTGTAAATATACATATAATGAGCATCCATATTTTACTCCGACCTCAATTTACAACGAGCGAGATCCCCATTAAGAGAGCGTTAACTATCACCGCTGGTGTGTGTAATAAACGGCCAATTATTCTCGTTAAATAAAACTGAGGAACACGAAGTGTGTCTACACATCAAACATCTATCAAAATAAAGTGCTCGTTATATCTGGAACAGAAGTTGCTTGCTGGGGGTCAGTTTGATGGAACTTCAATCTTCTTTCCCCGGCGGCATCTGCTATTGCCCCGTGCGAGATACGTACAGCCCAGGTGAATTTCTTAGTTTTTGACGTGACAACGTCTTAAATTAGGTTGCGGCTGGGAGTCACTTATGAAAAAGTGTAACGCCCGGTAACGTTACGATGAGTCATCGAACGAGAGTGCTGCGCGCGCAGCTGCGCGCGCAGCGTTAGAGAATTAGGCGCATTGAATCGGCGCATGCTTGTCTCTGTCTTTGTCTTTCTCGAACGTTCTTGGCGTTGGAAAAACAAGAAAGCGTCATAATACAAGTTCACACGTGTGGTTAAAGTATCGTCAGCTGTGTCTGTAGTGAAAAAGTGGAGTGCTTAGATTCGTCATTTACAACAACTACAACAATAAAGGTAAATAATTGTACACTGATATTTCATTATCGTAAACTATGATTGATTGATTAATTGTTAGATTCACACAAAAGTTGAGAAACTGAGTTTATAGGTTATGTCATACTATTGATAAATGTTGATAGTGTTAAGTAAATTATTAGTTTAAAATTAATTAATTAATTAATTATTATTTTACAAATTTCAAATAGTTTCAAATTTATTTAGCAAAAATTTGAACCTTCGATCTGAATAAATGTTTTGATTTTCGAATTGATTCTTTAAAATTACAAATATTAAGAAAAAGTGGCAGATATAAGAAAACTTTATTTAAACTGTGTTGAGCAAGAATATTAACATCTAATTTAAGTAAATGTTTTAATTTTCAACTTCATCATTTACAATTACAAATTTTATTTAATTTCAAATTTATTTAGCAAACATTTGAACCTTCGATCTGAATAAGTGTTTTGATTTTCAAATACCAACGCGGCTGGTGGAGTGGCGATCTATCGTAAATTATCATCGACATCTACGGCGGAAGTGTTCCAAGTTGCGATTACAGACGTAACTCGTGTCATTAAAACCAAGGGTGACATGTGCATGACTGAAGTTACTTGCTTCGCCGCTAATACTAGCTTCAAGTTTATACTCGGTGCTGTATATATTCATCCAGGAGCTAGTATGCAGGATATTGGAATGTTACTATGGCAAGGACTCGGTCCGTACATTCACAACAGCCAGTACGTGCCACCGTTCGTGCAAGTTGATTCTAGTATACCGATTCTTCTGTGTGGTAATTTTAACAAAAACGTAAAGTCTGACAACTCGTTTCTTAAATTCATGAAAAATACGTATAATCTTGATTGCGTATCAAACGTTTCTAAGTCAACTACGTTAAAAGGAACAACTATCAACTTGACTTTCGCAAGACACATTACAGCAGAAACACTTCCTTTCATTTCATATTTCTCCTATCATCGTCCTATCCTCAACAAAATCACTCAAATAGGAATTAGTTAAGTTTAAGTTTACATGTACAATGTTTTAGTAAACAAAATATATTTCTATAGTTAAAATTTGTGCAATTCTTATTTTCATTCAATTCCTTGTTCCTATTGTGCAATTTAATTATATTCATATCAATAAATATTCTACCGTTGTCACGTAAAATCTTCGCCCGTAAAACCGACTTTACAGGCAACCATTGTTTTTTTTTATTTACACTCATGGACAAAACTTAAGGAAGTTGTACCTTACAGCATGTATATCTGGATTGAGACAATAACTCTGAAAGATATTACAGTGACCTTTATTGAAGATACGAGATAACCAAGTTTGAACAACCTCTGTATCCTTCGGAAAAAAAAAAAAAAAAACAGACGACCGGCGATATCAAAGACTTTCCAATTCCTTAATTTTTGTCCATGAGTGTACTTTTTTTATATATCATTCTGCTTTCCTTGGGATTATCATACAGAAAATATCCGGGTATGAGACTGAATGTCTTATTTAGGTTTTTTTTGTATATATACTACATAACCTCTATATTATTATGATTCAATGCAAATAGCGCACACACTTTTCCCCCCACTCTTGTTCCTAGACGGACTCCGTGGAGAATCCATGTATATAACTAAATAACAATATAACTATATAAACTATATAACCTTTACTCGGGTAAAACACGGGCGAAGCCGGGTACATCCGCTAGTGTCTTAATAAAGGCTTATGTTATGATGCAATCGCGCGCCATCTGGATATTCGAAACTATTATAGACGCGTATGATTCTTTTGAAAATTAAACAATTTCTACTGCCCTTACTGCAATGGAAAAGCCAGGCTCTCCCATTAATTTTTCCATCGCAGTAAGGGCACTAGAAATTGTTTAATTTTCAAAAGAATCAAACGCGTCTATAATAGTTTCGAATTTTCATAAAAGCTTTTTTTTTTAAATAGAACAATCCATAAATAAATCTTTAATTAAAAAGGCATATATTGGATCAAAAAATAATTTATTTTACCAATATTTCAGTTGGCTGAAGGCCAACCTTTATCAAAGTGTTATAACATTTTAATAATTTTAAAATGTTATAATATCTTGATAAAGTTTGGCGTTCAGCCAACTGAAATATTGGTAAAATAAATGATATTTTGATCCAATATATGCCTTTTTAATTAAATAAAGGCTTAAATGTGTCTGAGAGATAGTTATTACTAATTATTTATGGTAAAAAATAAAGTAAGAAATAAAAAGGCTTTGGGAGGAATAAAATCTTAAAAAGACTTCCGAATTCTAATGCGGTGCGCGCGGCGCTTCCAAAAAGTATTTTAGCACAACATAGTGATTATAAGTCAAATAACAATAAATCAGATAGTCCAGTGATTCTCAACCTTTTTTTTTGTTGCGGCACTATTTTAAAGATTTGAAAATTTGGTGGCACAATTTTAGAATTTCGCGGCACACTTTTGCTAACTTGAATGCAAGAAAATTCAAATTATGTATCAATATTTCTATGCAAAATATAAGTAATATACATCTCTAACATTCAATTTGCTAATTTCGTTATTTTAAAAAGTAAAAAAATGAAAAAGAAAAAAAGAAAAACCAATACAAACGTGAACATAATCATATGACTAAAATTCGGCGGCACATTTTTAGAATTTCGCGGCACACAAAATTACCGCGGCACAGTGGTTGAGAATCACTGAGATAGTCACTGGCAATTTAACAAGAAAACAAAATTGGGAGATAGCAACTGTTGACTTAAAGTATCGATTATTCAATCGATTATTGGTATTTCCACGCTACTTTTATTGATGATTTTTACTCCTCAACTTCCCGTGACATAGTAGAAGACATTGTAGAAGCGCTCACGCTCGAAAACTAACCTGTTTATATTGTGGAATAAATATTGAAACGTATCGCATGGAATTTGTCTTCAAATCTTTTATAGCCATATTTGGATTTATATATCAAAACAAAGATTCTACCCCACAGTGTCGGGTATATGAGCAGAATCGATTATTTCAATAGTAGAGCTTCTAAAGTAAAGCGGTATGGTAGATTGAACTGGTGAAACCGCTGGAAGTGTTCACCACCGATGAGCCAAGCCCTCGCAATATTTTTTTTTTATCGCAATAATGATAGGTTGCTTTATTTGAAAAGGAGAATACGTGGTTAATAGTTCCTTTTATATAGATGGCGCGTGTGTTTACCATTTCACAATAGGTATTTGTTGAACTACATTCATGTACAAAACTAAAGGAAGTGAAAAGTCTTTGATGTCGCCGGTCATCTGTTTTTTTTTTTTTTTTTTTTGAAGGAGACAGAGGCAAATTTTTGTTTACATTTGGTTATCTCGTGTTTTCTCAATAAAGGTCACTGTAATATCTTTCAGAGTTATTGTCTGAATCCCGATATACATGGTAAAAGGTACAACTTCCTTAAGTTTTGTCCATGAGTATATATATATATTTTAGCAGGAATGTATAGGAATGTTGGTAAAGGTAGGCCTAACTGGCAGGCACCGAGCTACATACTGATGGTCATTAATGGAAGACTTTATTTCTCCTCCACAAAATTTCCATAGTTTTTGGTTTTGGGTTACAAAAAGTAAAAACCTGAAAGATTTTGTCAATAAATAATTTTAACATTATTCCAAGAATAGCGAACACAGTGAAAGGCATGATAGAGGTTGAGAATGCTTACACTAAGTATACCTCATGTCTACCACACATCTGGAAAGCACAGTTCGACTTTTGCACTTCCCAGGTACCAGAGTCCCGTTTGGCTACTTGTATTCATGGGTGGGGTTGGACTTATGAAATAGTCAGCCCCAGAGAGTGCAGAAAGAAATAGCTCATATATATATAATCCCACTATTACATATCTTCCTTATCACAATAGGATTGCCTTGATCAAGACGAGACTACCTCTTGTATAGATCCAAGATGAGCATTATGTACATATGCAAATACGTCAAATTATAAGATGTTATGCGAAACATTATATGGTTATATTGTAATATAATAAATCTCTCAAGAAACACACGCAAATTTATTGCCTGAAATTTTATCATTTTATTCAAAACCTTTTTAAAATTTGTTATAATTGTTATTTCAATATGGTAAAATATGCATTATAGAGAAAGTTATATATAGTTCAGTTGAACAAGCAGACTTGTTCCAACATAGGTATAGGTTTGCCGTAGATAAAGTTGCATATGAAGCTTCCTATTTACATATTTGTGGGACTCTGTAGCTCTATTTTCCTTCACTTTAACATGTAGGGACAATGTACGAGGCATTCTGCGTTGTGCAAAAGAGGTCAACAGCAAGCAGTGAACCAAGGATCGAATCCAGGGCCGGAACGTTCTTGGGACACAGGCCTGAAAACAATAGCCACCAGGGGTGCCATCCAGGCATAACTCAGTCACGCTGCCATGACGACGTTGATTAGAGATCCTACCATTGAATATTAGCGGTGGGCCATTCTGTGGAGGAGGAGGAGGACCTGTGTGGAGGGACCCACTCTAGGTTGAAACACTTTCTGTTGGGAGCTACGGACAAATTATCTCCTCATCCTCCTATATACCGCGAGACAAGACGGGCCATACCATTTACACTCATGGACAAAATTTAAGGAAGTGGAAAGTCTTTGATGTCGCCGGTCGTCTGTTTTTTTTTTTTTTTTTTTATAAGTATAATTTCTACCTAACTGGCCTTGTAAGAATTGTTTGCAGAAAAACTTTGTTCGATACAAATATTTATATGCAATTCTACTGTTCTCTAAGCTTCTATCCATAATTTAGTTAAATACCTAGACCAATATCAGTGTCGTATATACGCTCATGGGCAAAACTTAAGGAATTGGAAAGTCGTCTATTTTTTTTTTAAGAGACAGAGGCTGTGTTCACATTTGGTTATTTCGTGTGTCTTCAATAAAGGTCACTGTAATATCTTTCAGAGTTATTGTCTGAATCCCGATATACATGCTAAAAGGTACAACTTCCTCAAGTTTTGTCTCTCCATTGAGTGTACAAGAGTCTGTGTGTGAGACAGAGATAGTAAAATAATATCACCATATAACTATATTATATTAAACAATAAGACGTATTTTAAAGCGCCATATATATATATATATTTAATATAAAGTTTCGGGAGGATGGTATTTATGTACCAGGAGTATTCTTCAATTTTGACAACGAAAATTCAAATATGAAAATATTAAAATATATTTACAAGACAATAAATACATTTAGATAGGTACTTATATCATCCTTCAGAGAGAAGAATAACAGAGAAACTGATTTATAGGAAATTTTACAATATGTGTTCACAAAAAGAATTAATCTTTACATTGAGAAGTCTTTGCTGGAGTCTGCTAAGGTCACAGATCCTATTATCCCATTTTTAAGTTTGTGTAATCTTGAAATATTGAGCAGAGTCCAATAACAGATGTCTTGAAGTTTGATGTCATCAAAGCCACATAAACATCTCGTATCTTCCACTACTTGAATTCTTTTTTTTTTATCTTCTAAAGTTTTCCCATGATATTTGTAATTAGATGTGTTATAAGATATCGTAGATGTACGAGCCCTCTCATTAATCTTTCCCTTGCAGTAAGGACAATAGAAATTGTTTATTTTTTAAAAGAATCATACGCGTCTATAATAGTTAAGAATTTTGATAACAGGTGGCGTGCTAATGCATCATAATACCATAGGGGGTAAAAATGGCTGCAGACCCTCTAAGATATAAAAGGATCATTCTCTATTTTATAAGAATGCATAGGAGTGGTGACGCTTTTATCCCGAAGGCTACAAGATCTGGAATACTTGGTTGTGTTCTATGTCTTTCAAAATACAAATATCTTCCTTCTAAATTACAGATACAAAGAATTCTACTCAATATTAGAAGTTATTTAGCACGATTTGTTTCTTTCAAATAAAGTAGTTTCCTACTGGCCTGGCTCATCAGTGGTGAACCCTCCCAGCAGTTTCCTACCGCTTGTGTGAATCAAGCCCTCTCAATATTGCAATAAGAACACCCACAATCGGAAATTGTTTTATTTGAAAAAAAAAAGAAGGAAGATACCATCGCATTAAATAGTTTCTAATATAAAGTACAGATGGCGTGTTTTACCTTCTAAACAACTAACTGTACGACACCATCTAGTGTCGGGGCTGTGACCTAAGCATTGCTGAACATTTCAAGATGGAATTTTCTCTTGGGATACATTTTTCCCCCCAATATTTCACCCCCCCCCAAAATTGACCGAGCCTCACTCTGCCAGCAAAACATCTCTTAAAACATTCTCAACGCCAATTGTTGGAATTCATGAAATCTAACCTTTCCTGTGAAATGACGAGGCCCATAAACACGAAGCCGTGTGTTCCAGTGGGCGTACTGAATTTACCAAAACTGGTGTTGCTCATTGATCCCGAAGTTAAGAGATTGATGCTCGTTAGATGGCACATTGTCCTATTTTGACTAAGAGAGGTAATTTCTTCTTCTTCTTTTTAAAAATTTGTTTGTTAAATATTAATTCCATATCCTCTCTCTTCTCCTGGCAAAATGCTTTGTCAGCATCCACGGTGTTTGAATTGTTTGATTTCCTGATGATCATGCTGCCAAAATTGCCATCAACATCTATATTCTATGAAAAAAGGCATCTCCTTATCGTGCAACTGAAAGTTGCTGATGGCTTGCGTTTCGGGCTGTTGGCCCTCATCAGCGTGATACAAACTGTACCTCAACGACCAAAAAAACTGGTCATTCAGGCATCCTGAAAATCATGAAACGGGTAGTTAAGGCCAGAATTGCGTGAGACCGCGACACAATGTGAAAAAAATAGTACAAATGTGATATTGTACTGGGATAAGGTTCATAAATTATGAAAAAGGAATCTTCTTATCGTGCAACTGAAAGTTGCTGCATAAAAACTTAACGTTATCTAAAGAATAAGATGTAGTTTGTTTGGTCAGTTTTCTTGTGAGGCTAAGATAATGTCCAAGGAACTGGAGCGGAAAATGAACTCTTTCAACGTTGGATGTTCTAGGAGAATTTTCAAGATCAAATATGCAGATAGAGGGTGACAAGGAAGAGTTTGCTTATCCAATAGAATTGTCTAGAATTGAAGATAGGAAGAGAATTTCTCAGAACGAGGTGAGATGGCGTTCCATGATGGTCAATCTCTGAATAAGAGGTGCTATATGGCGATGAAAATATTGTCTTAAAAAAAGTAGAGCAAGGAAGATTTATACATTTGCACATTGGCCATATTTGCATAAATACGTGGTGCCCCGCGGAGCCGTCGCCGACATTCTAAATACAGAAACGGAAGCAGCCGAACCGGAAGTCGGACGGACGGTAGCCATCCTCGCGAGAATATCTGCTGCTCTCTTCGTCTGCGCTTTTTTTTTTATCGTTTTTTTTTTTTTTTTTTTTTTTTAGAGAATTCCCTAACGTTGTTTGTTTTTTTAAATAGCCATAGACATTTTTTTTTGCCTCACAGTTTTATAGATTTTTATTTTTTTCACAATTTACAGATAGAAATAATTTAGCGCGGTTTTCTCTCACAAATAAAACATTTTCCTACCATCTTCCTTACTGCAATGAGAATATATTTAGAAGGGCCTGGCTCATCGGTGGTAAACCCTCTCAGCGCTTTCGCCAGTTTAATCTTCCACTCCGCTCTAAATACCTATATATTGGACTGTTCTACTTATCCGTCAATTTAAAGGAATTCTTGGTGTTTAAGCAAACTATGGTAATAAGTTTTAGAATACGATTGTATATATATATATCTTAGGCCTTAAAAAATCAATCAATGCAATTAAAAATGTATTGTTTGTAAATTATTAGCCCAAGAGCGATGCTCGATGTAATATTTGAATATATCCCTACTGTTTCCGAAGCCTTTGTGTTCACACAGTTTTCTAAATACCTTCACCAAAAATGTCTCCTAATTGTCGGCTTTATAAACAGAGAATCCCAAGACAATATTACAGCGGTAGATTAAACTGACGAAACCGCTGGAAGGGTTCACTTCTGATGAGCCAGGCCCTCCCAATATATATATTTTTTCTCATTGCAGAATTTTGTTGTTGTTGTTGTTGTTTTTGCTCGAAAAGAAATAGAATTAAAAAATATTTTTGCATTTACGCGATACCTATAATTTTTCATTTCCTCCTCTAACCAGTATTTTAATATGATAGTTTTTAAATATTTACAGAATTAATTCTATTTTACAGTGTTTTTTTTCTGTAGTGTGCGTGTGCTCTAAACTTTTTTTTATTGTACGCGCAGAATGTCTTCTACCAAAATTTTCTTGAAATATAGTTTTTTTTTAAATTGACTTTCTTTCTATCTTGGATAAATCGAGAAGTTGTTTTTTATTCCGATTGATGGCAGTATATGTTTTGTCAACGTTTAGTTGTACGGCGCTCACATTTCACTCATGTACAAAACTTAAGGAGGTGGAGAGTCTTTGATATCGCCGGTCATCTGTTTTTTTTTTTTTTTTTAAGGAGTCAAAGGCAATTTTGTGCACACTTAGTAATTTCGTATGTCTTCAATAAAGGCCACTGTGATAACTTTCAAAGTTATTGTCTGAATCCCGGTATACATGCTAAAAGGTATAACTTCCTTAAGTTTTGTCCATGAGTGTATGTCCCACGTGCATTCAACTTTTGTCAGGTTTAACTAGAAAGTTCTGTTTTGAAACATCACCCTCTCACAGCTACATTTAATATGGGCTCTCTTCTTGAACTATCAATTAAACCTACAGACTGACCTACTTCGGACACATAATAAGACCAAAGGGATTAGAAAATAGGTTGTGGAAATTTGAAGGAAAAGAGGAAGACCTGCTAGCTATAAAGGGTCAAGGAAGCTACCAGAAGGTCACTAGATGAGCTGTGATTGATGATCACTAACAGATCAAATTGGGGAATAGCTGTCACCTTAGTGTCACAAAAGTAGACTTGATGTACACTAACAATAATATCTTGTTTTTTATATATATATATATTTTTGGAGAGGGACGTTCGAGGTGAGTTAGGATATGATGAATGGAAAGATGACTCTTCATTCATGGTATATTGGATACCATATATACATATAGCTACTATAACATACGCACGCTGATTGGTTTATTAATGTCACATGATTTTTAACAACCAATCACTTTTGAGGTAAACCAATGACTGTATCGTGAAGATAGAGGCTGCCTGGCCGGCATTCATATTTCTTGAAAAAAGACACCTCGGCCAGTATAAATCTTTTTATTACCTCGACGTTTCGACAAAAAGCTTTTGTCCTCGTCAGGAGCAAATAAAAATTAAAACATGTAGCAAGGCGATAAAAATGGATAGAAAACAATGACTGTATATGATTTCTTAGCTCAGTGGTTACATTGAAGTATTGATTCGAGTAATATTATATTGTAGCAAAAAAAATTTATTATTTTATGAATAGATGATTAAAATTTATATAATAATTTTTATAACCTTGCCAAATGTTTTAATTTTTGTTTGCTCCTGACAAGGACAAAAGATTTTTGTCAAAACGTCGAGGCAATAAAAAGATTTACTGACCGAAGTGTCTATTTTTTATATAAATATGAATGCCGGCATCCTCTATCTTTACAATAAAAATATCGATATCTATGTTCTGCTACTACTCTGTAAACTTATCTCCTTACCTTTCTGGTGTTTTTATAAATTTGGATTTGTTCTCTTGCCATAAATAAACTGCCATCTTGAAGTTTGATTTTCTACGTGGCTATATGAACGGACATGTGTTCGAACCTCAGAATTTCTTTTTTTTTCTTCTTCTTCTTATTTTTTTTTTAAAACTGTTGTTGACGCACTAAAACGTTTGTGCGTATGTGTCTCTTATTTTATTTAACACAAAGCAATAACGCGCCATCTATACATATAAAATAAAAGGATTTAAAAGCGCGAATGTTTCTTTTATACATAAAACGAACTTCTACTGTCCTTACTGCGATGAAAAAATATATTGGGAGGGCTTGGCTCATCAGTGGTGAACCCTCCCAGCGGGTTTGCTGAAGAGCATTGCTCGAAGCAAATATTTGAATATAATTCTACTGTCCTATAAGCTTATGTCCATAGTTTACTTGAAAACCATTTCTAAGATTCCATCCTTCAGTGTAGCATATAAAAGCAGAATGATCCAATACAATATTAGAGCTCTGAGAAGCGGTCTGGTGGATTAAATTGGCGAAACCGCTGGGAGGGTTCACCACTGATGAGCCAAGCCCTCCCAATATATTTTTTCATCGCAGTAAGGACAGTAGAAGTTCGTTTTATGTATAAAAGAAACATTCGCGCTTTTAAATCCTTTTATTTTATATGTATAGATGGCGCGTTATTGCTTTGTGTTAATTTGTTCCTAACGACCTTGTCTTTATAGTTTGCTGAAGAGCATTGCTCGAAGCAAATATTTGAATATAATTCTACTGTCCTATAAGCTTATGTCCATAGTTTACTTGAAAACCATTTCTAAGATTCCATCCTTCAGTGTAGCATATAAAAGCAGAATGATCCAATACAATATTAGAGCTCTGAGAAGCGGTCTGGTGGATTAAATTGGCGAAAACGCTGGGAGGGTTCACCACTGATGAGCCAAGCCCTCCCTAAATATATTTTTTCATCGCAGTAAGGACAGTAGAAGTTCGTTTTATGTATAAAAGAAACATTCGCGCTTTTAAATACTTTTATTTTACATATTTTATTTGTACGTAAAAAAAAAAAAAACATTTTATTTCAGAGTTGTATGTATGAAACATATGAATATTGGTGTCTTTTTAAAAATCTTTGTACAGAGCATGATATTTGATCTCGTTATTCTGGAATGGAAGGTAATTTTTTTCTTTTTTTTTTTTTGCAGCGTATATCGATTTATTTTATTACAACGATACATTATAGAAAATTTCCGTCGCATGTGCAACGGGCTGATGTTCTAATGATTACTTCTTTCTTACTATATATATATTTTTTTTCTCTGTCCATATACATAAGCGTACATAGCCATTTCTTGATGTTTTCAGTAAGCGCCATAAAAACAGCCTTTTTGATCATTGAGGTAAAGCTTGCACCATGGTGACATGGGCTAAAAGCCCGAAACGCGTACGTGTGGTTGGCTTTTTTAGACTTTACAAGAAAATGGCGCATGACCCGTATATATAGGAATAAAGTTTAAATCAACATTAAATTGATGCATATATTCCGAAACATGGCGTTTTTCCCTTTAAAAATATCCTTGGTTGTCTCAAGGCATGGCTTTTCATTCCTTAATTTACCTAAACACTTTTACTCGCAAATGCATCTTTGCATTAAAAATCTATTTAAATATATTTGAGTGCCATATAACGAATAAATTTTGTACTTTCTTTTTGGCACTTTTATGTTTTTAT
Organism: Cordylochernes scorpioides; assembly: GCA_030710605.1. NCBI lineage: Eukaryota > Metazoa > Arthropoda > Arachnida > Pseudoscorpiones > Chernetidae > Cordylochernes > Cordylochernes scorpioides. Next base: position 6,369,646 of record CP092876.1, on the reverse strand, counting down.
TTATTTATTTATTTATTACAAAACACACGCTATATCCTATGTGGATATTTGCGTATAAATGTTTAATCTATTTTATGTACATAGTTTCAAAATATATATGCAAATCATTTCTAGTTTTAAAGAGAGAGAGTGAAAGTTATTTAAATTTACATTTTAGAGCAATGATCTGAATCATCCAAATTCCACCATTGCAGACAATCTTACTGAACGATAGAAAATATTCAATGGAAGGGTTCACCACTGATGAGCCAAGCCCTCTCCTCTAATATTTATAAAGATCTGCAGAGAGAGGTAGTTATGGTGATTTAAATATTAAGAAGAAAAAGTGTGCCTAGAAAAAAAAAGTGTAAATTGTATTAAAACATATGTTGAACAGATAAAAATGTGCGGTTATTGAGGGAAAATAAATAGCACCGAACTTTGTGATAAAACATTACTATTTTTATGCTCTATAGAGAAAAGGGAAGAGCTATGTGTTCATTTATGTATGGGGAGAAAAAAGAAGCAGGTAATGAAGTGCGAAAGGATGGGGAGTGAGAAAATAGAATATTAGAGCGTTCAGGAGACCCGACCCTGGCCCAAACCATTGATTCAGAGGCATTGGCATTTTGCCAAGTTTTCAGACCTTGGCCCTCTCACCTAGCATCAGCCGCTCTCCTCAACCTCACTCGACGCCGTACCACACCGATCTCCATTCTCTTCGAAAAGAAGAAGAAGAAGACGATAGCAACAGAGAAGCGGGCACTCCAAAAGAAAAAAACCCCGGGGGGTTATCGAAGGAGAGTGAGCAAAAGCGCGCGCGGCCGCAGACGACGGCGGAAGTAGGAGCCGCCATCTCGGCGTGACGTCACATCCGGGTTGAACCAGCTGTAGGGTTGGTTGGTTGGTTATCGGACGGTTGGTTCGCGGTGTGAAAGGTTCTCTCGCGGCCGTTCGCTTGTAGCAGGTATCATGGAACATGGCTAGGACGTCCGCCTGCAGCCATGGGACGCGACCAGGAAATGATCGAAGGAGCCCGCTGCGGGGACTACGCCGTAGTGGAACGCGTCCTAAACCAGCGTGCCAAACGCTCGGGACCTCTAGCCAGGTAAGTCATCCCTCCACGCTTGTGCATGTTTACCCCACCCCCACGTGCGGGGGACACGCTTCGGTTAACAGACGTCAACCACCTCGCTCGCCCCCCCAGTATCGACCCCCTTCTCACGCCCACCGATCAATACCGTGGTGGTGGTGTCTCACGAGGTATCCGTACACCACCCCCCCAATACCCCATAGCGACCTTAAACTGCACCCCTCTCTCATGATAGAAGCCATCTTTGGATCGATCCAAGTCGCCATATTGCAGTTTTACCCCTCTCCACCACCCGTACTCGCTGACATTTGTATTCTGGTGCATTTTTTTGGTGCATCCCCCCACACATATCCCTCGCTCTGATGATGCTTCCATCCCAGTACACTTGATCCGACCTCACAGACCAAAACCTCTCTCTTAAAATTTAAATACAAATTTGGGTGGAAACCACACACACACACACACTTTACGATTTTTAAAGCATTTTAAAATAAAATATACATTTTTTTTTAATATACTATTTTTTTATTTATTTATTCTCTTCTCGATGTATATAAATGTATCTTTTTTAAATGCTGTTTACGTGCTAAATACTTACAATTGGGTTATGTTTAGTTATAGGAATATCCTCTTATTAAGATATTTAAAAGAGGCATTTAAAAAAACGTAAATATCGTCCTCTCTTTTTACCCCTTTTTCCTTATCTCCTTTAACAAAGAACTTGATTATTTTTTCGTTCCCTGCTACAAATTCCGCCTAGTGTTTAGAGATATTTTGTTGCTAAACATCCTTGTTTTATATTACAGATGTTCTGTAGCTCTTTCCTTTATACGTTTATATGCTTTTTTATCTCTCTAGATATATCGCTTTTTTTCTAAGATCAAAAACAAGACAGTTTTACCGACTCTGGGTACAAATGCTGCTTGGTCTGTGATGTGTGATTGTTTATAATATCTATACAACATGTATATTTTACATTCCACATATATCATCATATCAGCTATAGCAAAGCCTTTATAACTGGCAAAGAAATGCTTTATTACTCGTCTTTTCTTTCTTATCTCCACTCAATCATACTAGGGGTGTCAAGCCTGTAAAGCTTGTTGATGGTGTCTGTCGGGGATAAGTAGAGCACATCAATGGATGAGTCAATACAGTCAATATGATTTATTACTCGTATAATTATCAAGTTTTTAGCTCAAGTTTTACTTGGATTAGTGTCCATCACACACCGTTTTTGTATGAAATATTTCGTCTTATTTCATAACAGCACCCCTACATGCAGGTTTATATGTTTATTAACTTTTACTCCGATATCCCAAAGCCATATTCTGATAAGTATCTACTGGAATTTTAGGCAAGTTTATACCTAGAGAGACTTTTTTTAGCAATAAACTCTCTTTTAGATAACGTTTTTATAGCGTTTTCCTAGCTATAATCCTGAAGGATCATTACAGTTATTTGGCCTACACGCCATTGATTAGAGCCAAATACTCCGAAACCAGTATATACGGTTCCTTAAGGTACAACCTGTAAACGCTGACAAAGGCCAATTGCTCGAAACGCATACATATTTTTAGGTACTTATTAGAGAAAAATATTTGCCAGCGTTTATACTTCAAAACAATATTTAAAAAAATAAATCAAATTTTAGTTTGTTTTTATTTATGCCGATAGTTGGCAGTAGCAATCTTTTCAGTATTTTTTATATTAACGAATATATGGAGATATCGTGAATTCTCTTCTAGAATTGGGTGCAGTAAAAAAGGAGTAAGAAGCCTCCCCCCCCCCCCCCCTCTGTGTGTGGTTCTTAAGTTTGTTTGAATATTGAAAAGTCTTTATTAAATCGTTCATATAGGATTATATATGGATAAATACACACATGAATAAATATATAAATATAAACATATACAGACAAGGACAGGATCAATTTGAATCGCTCTTAGTTCAATGTTGAGATGATACTTATAGAGACATGTCTTGGCAGACGCCAGGATGGCCGAGATAGAGAGAATATCCCCTATACTTCTTCCCTTCAAAAAAATATCTCAAAAATTCCTAATGCGTAATTCCAGATGTATAATGCATCATGATACAAACATACTTAATATATATTATAAAGGACTGCGGCGTAAAGTTTCACCGCATAAGTTTCTTTTCTGTGAAAAATCAATATTTATTTCAAAGAGAAATATTTACTATTTCTAACTTTTTTGGATGAAGTATGAAAGGGTGAAAATATGAAGAGTAATGGCGAACGGAAAAATAAAAGTGTCCAGGGGCGGGAATCGAACCCACAATATATACAATATATATACAATGTCTTCAATAGTGGCTCCAATGCAGGAAAGACTCCGCCACCGATGGACTGCGAGAGTTCCACAGAGTGTCGATGCGGTATATAGCTGGCATTGCCCACCGTTAGAGAGATTGAAGCTACTTTATCACACCGTCCATATAAGGTTAAATAAGATATCGAATAACCGAGATAGACAATTTTTTTTTTACAATTTAAAATATTTTATTGACACTCTTAATTAATTGTTACAAAAATTAAAGAGAAATTAAACAAAGATATTGATCTAAAGAGACAAGGGTGGCCTCTCCCGTCAAAATAGACGTCAAAACCAGACGCCATCTATTGACCGTCGCCGCAAACTAGCGGCCTCGGGTCGGTGACAAAGCCACAACACCAGCTTTGGCAAACTGAAAAGCGTCCACCTAGAGACCATGGTTTCGGGCTATAATGGCCTTCGTCAGTCTAGGGCGGACTTTATTCCATGAGATCCACACGGATTCTAATGGAATCTTGACAATCTGCCAAAGAGGTGTTTAGCTGGCAAAGTGGCTGGGCCAAATCTATGGCTAAAATATAGATGGAATTTTTCTTTATATTAAATACAATTTGGTGATTAAATATAAAAAAGCTGCTCTCAGGAAGGGAGGTTCCTCCATCTTGGTCTCCTCCAGACAAGGACAGGATCTCTCAGTTCAATGTTGAGATGATACGTATAGAGACAAAAGGATGGCCGAGATACAGAGAATATCCCTACACCCTTCTTATTCTCTTCAAAAAATCCCTTAAAAATTCCTAATGCGTAATTCCAGAAGAAAGAACTGGCTCCCAACAAAAACCACCATTAACTACGAGGAATAAAAACAAAAAAACGTTTAAGGAAACTAGACTGACACATAATCACAGGGAAAATTAGGCCATTCTCTCTCTCTCTCTAAAATGGAGGATAAAACATTTAGCCTTTTTTTTTTTCTTGGGTAGTCGCATTTGAAAATGAAAATGAATAATTTTAAAAAGTTTATAATGTAGTTTACTAAGATAACTTCTCCCTTCTATCCATGACAGTAGCATGAAGTAGGGGACACACACGTAGGGTGGTGGTCGCTAAGGTAACTGGGGGTCGGTGGAAGGATGGCCTAAACCATTGGTTTTCGACCGCAAAGACCCGGGATCGGATCTCGCATTGGTAACTTTTTTTTTCTAATAAAAAAAAAATGCTCCAATGGCCCCGATTCTTGCAAAAGTCCAACCCCACCAGCGAGTACAAGTAACCAAACGGGGCTTTGACACACTTGTAAGTGCAAAAGTCGAACTGCTTTTCACATGTGTAGACATGTGGTGCACTTACAGTAAAAGCAGTCGCCAACTTCTACCCACCATGATTATCATGGCCTATATCACGTGTACTAGAGATAATTAAAAAAAAAGGTAACTGTAACAGAGCACATGGCTAACTAACGGGGTAGGATCACACCTGTTCTGTCTGAGATGGACTAAATGACAACAATGACAGTAAGCTGACATCAGGCTAGCCGTTAGATGGCCGCAGGACCATAGGTCAAGTTGGGCGACCACTAAGGGTGGAGAAAACTCACTCCCTCACTGAGGGGGATCACGAACTTCAGTAATGGAAGAAACAATAGTACTATGGGATAACAGAGAGAGAGAGAAAGGTGGAATGGTAGGAATCTAGCTTCCTGGAGTGATTAGAGAATTAGTCATCCATTCTGGTGATTTGATGTGGAAGTGCAGCATTTTTTTTAAAGTTTCTTTTTGTTTTTAACAAGATAGCTGTGGAAAATTTGTGATTGGCCTGGAAAAGTTGTCTTTTAAAAATACATATTTATAATCAAAATAGATCTATTTTCCCCCACACCAGTCATAGTTTGATGCCATAGGTTGGTGCCTGGCAGTATTCCTGTCCTCTCAGAGCTTCATTTCTATGGCTAGTCTGTTGATGGTATCGTAGGGTCTATATCTCCTCAACCAGCCATAGGTTGGTGGCTGGAGGTATTCCTGTCCTCTCAGAGCTTCCTTTCTATGGCCAGTCTGTTGATGGTATCGTAGGGTCTATATCTCCTCAACCAGCCATAGGTTGGTGGCTGGCAGTATTCCTGTCCTCTCAGAGCTTCCTTTCTATGGCTAGTCTGTTGATGGCATCGTAGGGTATATATCTCCTCAACCAGCCATAGGTTGGTGGCTGGCAGTATTCCTGTCCTCTCAGAGTTTCCTTTCTATGGCTAGTCTGTTGATGGTATCGTAGGGTCTATCTATATCTCCTCAACCAGCCATAGGTTGGTGGCTGGCAGTATTCTTGTCCTCTCAGAGTTTCCTTTCTATGGCTAGTCTGTTGATGGTATCGTAGGGTCTCTTTATATCTCCTCAACCAGCCATAGGTTGGTGGCTGGCAGTATTCCTGTCCTCTCAGAGCTTCCTTTCTATGGCTAGTCTGTTGATGGTATCGTAGGGTCTATCTATATCTTCTCAACCAGCCATAGGTTAGTGGCTGGCAGTATTCCTGTCCTCTCAGAGCTTCCTTTCTATGGCTAGTCTGTTGATGGTATCGTAGGGTCTATCTATATCTCCTCAACCAGCCATAGGTTGGTGGCTGGCAGTATTCCTGTCCTCTCAGAGCTTCCTTTCTATGACCAGTCTGTTGATGGTATCGTAGGGTCTATCTATATCTCCTCAACCAGCCATAGGTTGGTGGCTGGCAGTATTCCTGTCCTCTCAGAGCTTCCTTTCTATGGCCAGTCTGTTGATGGTATCGTAGGGTCTATCTATATCTCCTCAACCAGCCATAGGTTGGTGGCTGGAGGTATTCCTGTCCTCTCAGAGCTTCCTTTCTATGGCTAGTCTGTTGATGGTATCGTAGGGTCTATCTATATCTCCTCAACCAGCCATAGGTTGGTGGCTGGCAGTATTCCTGTCCTCTCAGAGCTTCCTTTCTATGGCTAGTCTGTTGATGGCATCGTAGGGTATATATCTCCTCAACCAGCCATAGGTTGGTGGCTGGAGGTATTCCTGTCCTCTCAGAGCTTCCTTTCTATGGCTAGTCTGTTGATGGTATCGTAGGGTCTATCTATATCTCCTCAACCAGCCATAGGTTGGTGGCTGGCAGTATTCCTGTCCTTTCACAGCTTCCTCTCTATTGCAAGTCTGTTGATGGTATCGTAAGGTCTTCTCCCGAAATTGTCCATGAATTCCATTCTCGGCCTTCCCTCCATACATCCCTCCAGTAATATAGTTATCGAGTGTCGGACAAGATATGCAAACGTACGATAATATGCAAATTTATGACTTAGCGCAGTTTTATATATATATTTTAATGGAGCTTCTTCAGGTCTTGTGTCCTTTCTCAAAATGTAGCTACAAGTTTTTTTTTTAAACATTAAATGAAGACCTAAATTCAACAATTCAGTTTTAGGTATCCTTGCATTTCTCTGTCCCATGTGAAACCGGGTTAATTTTGTATTTTTTTTTTTCATATGAATATTTTTTTTTTCAATTAAAATGAATTAAAATCGATTGCCGTAAGTCTCTTCATATATTATTCGAGGTGGTCCTAAGGCTGGTGTATAGCCTCCTAAATCAGGTTCCTCCAATACGATCGATTCATAGCGTGGTGACTTGGTTGCCTTGGTTTTCTTGTACACAAATCTTGTACGAAGGAACGTCTATTATTAGGTCTTATTAGGTTAATAAAAAGAAGAGATTTCTTTCCATCCCTATCTTCAAGGGACTATTCTAAATTGATTTAGTATCCCTAGAACGCGTTATATAGACCATGATAACAATGACAGGGAGGTAGTGACTGCTTTTACTGCAAGTGCATTACATGTATACACATCTATTAAGCAGTAAAAGACACTTACAAATGTACTAGAGCCCCGTTTAGTTAATTGCACTCTTAATAGTGGTTGTTAAACTTTAGAAAGAATCGGGGTCCATCAAATAATTTTTTATTAACACTTTGAGGACGGGAGATTCCACAGTTGCATAGGCAGGCAATAGGAGCTGCTGAAACGGCGGTCTCACGTGATGTTTTACAGGTACATTAGGTCAGCTGACATCCCCTCAACCCACTGATAGATAGAGAAGAAGGTATGGGACAAGATCCTGGTGGATGCAAATTCATGTCGGCCGCCGGTTATTTTATATTTCATTTTGAAAATCGAGGATGCGAATTCGCGTCCTTTGAGCTTGATGCAAAATCGGCAAGGACGCGCGTCCCTCGGATCGAAAGTGTTAAGAAAAAAAGTGCCCAATGAGGGATTCGATCCTGGATTAGTGCTGTCGACGGTTTATATTATTCACCCACTAAACCCCAACGCAAAGATTCTAAAGAATTATTTGTAAATATAGCTACACTCTCTATATGCAAATATTGTTCTGAAAATAGAGCAATCCATACTTAAATCATTAGATAATAAAAAAGGCATATATTGGATTGAATAAAAGATTTATTTGCCAATATTTCGGCTGGCTGAACGCCAACCTTTATCGAGGCATTACATTTTTGTATACACAAACTTATTATATTACTATATAAACCCCAAGGAGAATCCTTTGTAAGACCTGTGTGTCTTAATAAAGGCTTTTGTGTGTGTGTGTATTACTATATATTATATAACTCATTATAACGCTATGCGGCGCTGAGTTTGTGTATACAAAAAATGTAATGCCTTGATAAAGGTTGGCGTTCAGCCAGCCGAAATATTGGCAAATAAATATTTTATTCAATATATGCCTTTTTATTATCTAATATTTATATTGTAAAATATAGCAGGTGTAAACATGGCATGTAATAAGGAAGCCGCCGCCCAAATAACAACAAAAACCAAATCAATGAATCGATGTTGTCAATAAACTATTGGAATTTTGTCGAGTTATTCCGATAGTTTTGATTCAACACTTCATTACAAAAACAAATCTCTAATTTGAGGAGCTAGCTAGCACGATGTGAATTCAGATAATAATCCTCCCCGATTCTTTATAACGATAAGTCAAGAAGCTTAAAAGCTTTTTTTTCTTCTTTTCTTAAGAGATTTCTGATATCCTTCATGTCACAGAAATACATTTGCATATTTGGTAGAACATCTAAATATCGTTTTTATCGTTACAATGTGCTAACTACTAATGGAGATGAAAGGTAAACACTCTCAAATAAACTCTATATTTATAAAAACATTATCGCAACCCATAAAATTTAACATTCAACTAAAAAACAGAACATTTCTTGAATAGGCTGGGTTCATTGCATGATATTTAGACGATCAGAAGTTCGTCTTTTTTTCAGCTTTTGAAATTTGTTATATTTATATATACAAAATATATTTACATATACACTCATGGGAAATTTTAAGGAAGTGGAAAGTTTTTGATGTCACCGGTCGTCTGTTTTTTTTTTTTGAAGGAGACAAAGGCAATTTTGTTCACACTTGGTTATCTCGTGTGTCTTCATAATGCAGGTCACAGTAATATCTTTCAGAGTTATTGTCTGAATCCCGATAGAAGTGTGCCGTTTGGTAAATAAAAGTTACCGTTCGTATTTATCTTCTATAACAAGACAATGGCTATAGGATTATTTGTTTACATGGACTAATTGGTTTTGGTTTCGTTTTCAATGCTGCCACCCTAAAAGTTTGACATGAAGAAAAATCGTGTTAGAGGAAATCTGTTTCTAAATTCAAATAATTAATTTTTATCTCTGTTGTATATATGCATTTATGGCTGATCTTATATATAAGGCCAACTTGTACAATCTCTCTCTCTCTTTTTTTTAGATACGAGACGTGTAGTAAACAAACTTTTGCAAAGCAATCAACCGCATCTCTTTAAGATGATTTCTGGACATTATGTTAAAGCGAATCGTGTGAGTTGCATAACTCGCAAGTCCCTGTTCGATTCGAGAAAAAAAAGGATGCTAATCGAACTGTATCGGTTTTCTACAGATTCTCCACTTTTTGCATACCAACATACCTCATCCTTTCTTCAGGGAATTTCGCATCAATTATTGCTCTCTTCCTGATCTTACATCTTTGAGGAGATCCCGAGCTTTGTGCTGAAATTGGGTAAAATTGGCGGATGTGTTGTTTCACAAGATAGCTTGTGATGGAACAGAGATCTGACGGTGTTGTGAAGCTAATGTAGAACAATCATAGTTCAACAGAACAAGAAAACATGTGAAGTTTGCTGTTTGAATACAACTCAGAAAGCGCTCATTTTTCCATCAACTATTCGCTTATGATTGGCAAAGTTCGAAGCATAATTTTCCAGGTTTCATGAGTCGACCACATCTACTAACCAACTTCCTGCTACGAAACGTATGAATTCTATATACATAAAAGGTGAAAAAGCTTATTTACATATAACCTTTTAGAATATATTTATTATATAAAAATATGTAACTAAGACCTTTATTGATATTTTCCTATCTATATAAGCTATTCTTTTTCGTATCAGAAAGCAGAGTATCAATAGAAGAATGATAAAGTTCGAAATGTTTTACAAATAGGTTTGGATTAAAAAGAATCTCTTTTTGTCATAAAGTGATAGCTATCGTTTTATTGGTCCTTGGTCAAGATTACTTTGTGGATGATTATCATATTTCAAATTATCGTAAATTTGTTATAGAATTCCTGAAATATAAAATCTTGGCTACACAACTATACATAGAGGGTGTTTGTATTGTGAGGTTACCTATAAAAATTTTATTATAATATGACCACTGGAACCTATCGGCCCACAAACAGTTCTATCTATCAACAGACCTTTTTTTGGCGCAGACGATAGTGTGACGTCATCGTCTGCTCCGATAACAATCCCATGATGCAATCAGTGTGGCCGCCATGATATCCGATTAAGTCCATTAATCTATAAAACAAGCCATTGTGTAAGACCCATCCTTCCGTGAGGATTAATCAGTCATAACTTCTGCAATTATTTAGCAGTTGTCAGACCTAACAAGATTATTGATTTGTTTATTGTGTTTTTTTTTAAGGCAATGTCCTCAAACACATATTGTTTTTTTTTTTAATCCCCTATAAGGGTTGTTCTGTCTTATTACTAAAATTAAGTCTTTTCAGCCTATACAAAATGTCTTTTAAAGTTTTCTATATATATATATATACCTCACACACTATAATATATGCTTTAATCGGCCTATATGTATATAAGGTGTCCATTTTATTTGCGATCGCTGATTGGTTCCTTCCTGTTTTTATCTATTTTAACGTATTATATATATTTAAAGTGCCGATTGGGGAAATTTTGCCGGGATAATATTGATCACTATTGGACTCAGGTCGGTTACCCAACACCGGTTTTGTCAAATTCAGAACGCCCACCTGAAGATAGCGAATAGTTTTTGCGCCTCTTTTTGACGGGAAAGGTGAACTTTCTTATATATATATAATGTGAAGATGGTATTTATTTGCCAAAAAAAGTGGAACCTCTCCCTTGATAGATAAATACCCATCTCCATGTAATTTTATTCAATCCAATATATCCAATATTCTATTATTCAATATATTATCAATATATATTATTCAATATATCCAATATCCAATATAGTTTTAGCATCAGGCGGGCGTTATATTTTCTCGATATATTGTATATGTTTCTCCTGTAGAAGGGCGGACAAGCCCGAAAGCTTGAGAAGACCAGAATAAAAGATACTCATCTCCATAATGTTTATTTTTATTTCCTAAATATTTAAATATGGATTTCTCTATTTCAAAACAATATATATACACATATGTATATATGGAAATTAAGAAAAAATAAAAATATATATCATTTCAATAGTTTTTTTTTAAAACCAAAATGCCAGACTTATATAATTATTGGTGTCTTGTCTGACCTGGGGCAATGGCATCCTCCATTCCATGGAGCAAAAATATCAGAAAAAAAAAGTAATTGTTATTAGTACTGACACCATATATAACGTTTTTTTTAATATCTCGATTATATACTATAAAACATAATAAAAAAAAACAAAACAAAAAAAACAAGAAGGAATGGAGAAAGCAAGTGTTAGTTAAAATATGAACTCCCCATACAAAAAGAATGCGGCAAGATATTGCCAAAACAGGGGGTATATATAATATAAATATATAAAAGAGACACAATTGCTGAGCTAGCTTTGTGACCTAAACTTTGTAAAGTTTTTACCTTTCGCATTGTTCGGAACTTTGTGCCAATTGTTTCGTGGAACTTTTTTTGTTTCACCTCTTTACTTTGTGTTTATTCAGCTTCCCCCATTTCTTTCTTTACTCTCTCTCTCGGAACAATTCATTTAGAAAATTATCAACATTTTTGTCCTACTTTTGCTCTCCCTCCATATCTATCTTTCTCCTCACTGTTGAGATGAATAGAGGTGATGGTGTAAAAGGTGGTTTTACGGTCAATAAGACCTGGGTTTGTAGGCCGCATTGGAAACTGTTCTTTTGGCGAATAATGGATATATGCAACAATGTTTCTACTTTCTCTTTTTGATTCTTGCACAAGTCCTTCCTTCTCCATAGATAAAGTTACCAATCAACTAGAGGTCATATGGCAATTTGTGAATGTAAAAATCCAACTCTCCAATAAAATATTTTACGAAATGGCTTATTGTTGTTTACATCGTCTTTTCAATTTCTTTTTTTCTTTTTTCGTTAGATCATGATAAAAGGAAAGATGCGAGGATGTGTAACGAAATAATTAAAAGGCTTATTCACTCATAGACAAAACTTAAAGAAGTTGTACCTTTTAGCATGTATATCGGGACAATAACTCTGAAATAATTGATACACACTGACCTTTATTGAAGACACATGAGATAACCAAGTGTGAACAATAATTCCTCTATCACCTTCAAAAAAAAAAAAAAAATAAAAAACAGAAGACTGGGAACATTAAAGACTTTCAACTTCCTTAAGTTTTGTCCATGAGTGTAATATGCAATTAGGATCATTTGTGTGTAAATATATTCGTTTTAAATGTTATTTATCTCTCTACCTGCCCAAGACCTGCTAAAGAGTGGAAACTAAAAAAGAATAATTAGACTGATGGACTGGAAGCTATCAAGAAATAAAGACAAATAACTCAAGATAGAGAAGTATGGTATCACTGGATCTCAGACCTGCTCTCCAGAACAGAGAAAGTGAATGTATGAAAAAGTGAAAGTTGTATAAGCTTATGATTTTGCTTTGTTTTAAAAATGAATCGATGTTGGTTCCATATACCCGAATTGAATATTACACCTTAGTTCTACATATATTTTATTGTTTAAAAAGGAACACAACAAAACAAAAAAGAAACTACAAAATTGCAAATGATTTGATAACTAACTAAGAAAAACAAAATAATATCAAAATGATGATGATAAAAAATTGAATATGTCTGTCAGAAAAATGCTTCTATGAATTAAAAAATAAGAATGATTACAAAATTAACATATAAACTTCAAACAGCGAAGATGAAAAATTGAACTGATGTACTGGATGACGAAATAAGGAGGAAAAACTCAAAATAGATAAGTATGGTGTCATCGATGACCGAAACTTGCTCAAGAGATAATCTTGTAATACTCAGTTGTCTCTATTTCAAGCCTAGGCCACTACAAAGGAAACGCGCTGAGGGAAAAACCGCGTCAGTATACCTCACGCAAACACCGAGTATACTTAACAATGTCATCCTACTAATTGTCACCGCGCCATTGTCTCTCTGTGCTTGACATTCCTCGACCCACATCACCGATCTTATGGTGGTTACACAATCACCTTGTGCTAGTTATCTCCACTGCTTTATGATTAACCAAAGTACGCACATTAGGATCCATAATAGGTGGGTAGTTAGCGACTGCTCTAACTATTGTCAGGTCTATACATGGAGAAAGCAGCTCGACTTTGACACTTTGAAGGTGACAGAGCCTTTTAGAAACCTTCCATCATCTTAACTGGTCTTCAGTTCGAATGTAGAACCCGAGTCTATGTTCTGCTAACACAGTTCTTTATCTTTATCATATTTTAAAAAATTTAATTAAACATTATTTTTTTAAACCTTCTTTGTACTAAAGCGAGGAAAGTTATTTTAAACTATTCTGTGAATTTTTAAAATGTAAATACACTCATGTGGACAAAAGACGGTCGTCTGTTTTTGTTTTTTGTTTCCTTAAAGAGCCAGAGACAATTTTGTTCATACATGGTTATATCGTGTCTCCAATAAAGGTCACTGTAATATCTTAAAGAATTATGGTCTGAATACCGATATACATGTTAAAAGGTACAACTTCCTTAAGTTTTGTCCATGAGTGTATATATATAGAGGAAGGCGGGCGCTCGGCTACGTCGAAATATTGGATGATTTCAACAGATAGTTTCTATCCAAGATAAGAGATCATCCAAGATAATTACTGTATCTCATAGAGAGAGAGAGAGAGAGAGAAAATAGAGGTAACCCGGGCTCCTGGAGCGTAAATCGCCAACTACCCGGGTATATATCTCATATGGAGAGATTGCTTCATTCTTATATCTCTCATATCTTTGTTAAAATTTATAAACCCAGATATATATAGATTGAAATTTTAAAAACCTTTTCCAGCCTTTTCCTCAAGAGAGCTTTCGAAAAATTATCTTCATCAAATAACGCGAATACGACTACACTTTTTGACAGAAAACAAATTTAAAAAGAAGCGTCGTCATATTTATACACCTTAATAAAGAGATACCTATCGAAAGCTTCCTTGTTAAAAGAAAAAGAGAAAAGCAAAAAAAGAGTTCTATTATTTCACCCCAATTATAGTCTCTATAAAACACCATATATATATTTAGACAACACACCGAATTACTTCCTATGACAAAATGCCAAGTATTGTCCCACATTCCCACAATGAACAGGAAAGGACGAACGCAACCAAGGCTAAATTTTCACTTTTGAAAACCAACAGCGCGTAGAGAGAGAGAGAGAGAGGTCTGGCAATATAGTTTCCTAAAGCTGATTGAATTTTTTTTCATTCTTTTTTTATATATACAGAATAGTGGTGTCCTGGTTATTTTGACACTTGTCTTGTTGAGGTTCAGGAAACCTGGCTACATCATGTAACTCCGTTATTACATTTAAAATTTCCATCTATCGCTAAAATTTGTAATAATTTGGCGAAACCTCTGAGAGGGTTCACCGCTGAGGTGCCACCGTCCCTCTCATTCAATAACTTCCATCATTGCAGTAAGGTCTGTAGAGATAATATTTGATATGTGAAAAGAAACACATAAATATTTATTACAAATATATTGTACAGTTATACTGGTTAGCTTGGAATTACTTCGAGAGAGGATTATCAAGGACGATTCAACTATTCATTCCCATATATTTGCATATGTGTTTTTCAAAAGGTCGCTTCTCCCTTTAAACGTTCGTCAAAACAATGCGTTTTGTTTATCACACTCTATGTAGAGAATGTTTATTATTAGTATCACTATAGTACACGTGGTACTGGCCATGATAATCATGGTGGGTAGTAGTTGGAGACTGCTTTTACTGTAATTAAACCACATGTCTACACATGTAGATAGCAGTTCGACTTTTGCACTTATAAATGTGCTAGAATGTAAAATCAGTGATATAAGATATTGTCACAACACCAGCTTTAGTAAATATCTGCATGTATACCATGGTTTCAGGCTATACAGGTTAGCCTTTATGTAAATTTTCCAAAGATGGTGTTTTTGAACATTCTTTTATCATCGCCCTTTTTGTTCTGTATTGAAGTGATAAACAAAACGCATTGTTTTAATAAATTTGTCAATCTCTGAAGGAGAGTTAGTCCGAAAGCTTCACTTTTGGATTGAATCTTCTCTTCTTGAATAGTTCTACTCAATCTTATATAAGAAATGTATCAAAGCCGCGTATCTTGAATTTGCCAATGGTGACTGCTGGAACGCTTCACGATTTTGTGTGTCATCCTTGCGCAGGGTCCATGCTAATCTTCTCTGGTGACTGCTGGAGATGATGAGTAGAGATCGTTGATGGTTGAGCCGATTTAACCGATGATGTGGTTAGAGGAGTTGGAAGTTGGCATACGATGGGAAAGTTCAAAAATAAAAAATATATATATTTGCTATATAATTCCATTATCAGTAGTCGTGCCTACAGATAACCCTGAGTTATTGGTTGGATACGCACGCACAGAACAACGCCTAATAAATTAATTAACTAAAGATTTGTGTGCTACGGGATCATCAGCAGACGTAACTAATAGTTTTCCCGCCAATTCCGTGACTATCGTCTGCCACGGTTTCTAAAAATAGCTTCCGCGGCGTATTATCGACGTGAGGGTGTTAAAAATAGGCCTTAGGGAACTGAAGAGACAGGAGTTCGAAGAACTTTTTAGGGTTAAGGATCTTGTAGATTTTATCTTTAGTATGCTCGGTAGATAGAATCAGAGAGATAGAATCGTAATAAACGGGATGTGTATCGTAAAATCCAGAGACTAATTCGCCGGTATCTTTCTCATTGGCTAGATATGCAACTATCACCCTTGAATATCGAAAGAATTGAAATCATTTTGATGTTACTTTTTATTTTCAATTAAAAATATTTTTTCTTCCTACTGCGGTGTTAAATAATTAGCTTTAATCTACCAGACCGCTCTATAATATTGTATTTGGCTGTTTAGGGGGATAAAAAGAGCTAATATTATTAATAATTTTCATTTAAATTTCAATAAGCGAGAGCTAATGTCTAATTTATACCTAACAAGTTTGTTTATGAAATAATTATGACATATAACATACACACTGCTTGTTACGAGTATTTTAAACTTAGCGTCCTCTATCGCTGAAAATTAGAAATATATTTTAAACTCTGCGCTTTTTCTCCCTAAATATATTTAATTAAAAACAATTTCTCTACAGCTCTTATACTGCAATGAATTAAAATTGAAAAAGACAGGTTATGGGTTATCAGTGTGGTGGAACACACTGGAAGGGTTCACCACTGATGAGCCATGCCCTTCTCCTCATTAAAATTTTAATTCATTGTTTTAATAAGGACTGTATATGAATATCCTCTTTACTTTTATACATTTAAAAAGAAAAAATAACGTTCAAAACTATAATAGTGATATGTAGATATGTAGTGGTTATGTGGTTCTCAAAGCACATATGTCTATGGTCTCTTTTAAATGCCTTTATCGCAGTATTGTAACGATATGCTGATTGGTTCTGATGTCTTTCTCCATTTGCCAGTACTGGGAGTTACTACTGCAGGTGTTTGTCAACTTCCCAGTCTAGATCTGCTACCGCGTTCTGAACAGTAGGGCCTCATGTAAGATAGGCTCAACACCACACACGAATGGCATTGGTAAATGATTGCTAGGGGACTCGCACATTTCAAAGGAATAACTCTCTTGTGTAAATTAGAATCTTGTCCACCCCTTGAAAGAACTAAACAGCAACGAATAAAAAACCTCTAAAAAGGGAGGAGCATCTAAAATGTCCATATTCTAGACTGAGCACCTCTCTCTCATGTTTACAGGCAACATTAAGACATTTCTAACATGAACCAAGTTTAAAGCATATTTGTTTTATACACACTCGAACAAACATATTTTTATTGATATTTCGGCAATACACGGTCGAATTGTATAACTATATATGTTTCTCTCTTATTTCACCGACTTCTGTACATACAGAGTACTGCCTAACAATTTGCATAAGTAGATGTTAAATAGATTTAATAATGGTCTAATATGCAAATAGTATTGCGTAATGTTATGTTATAGTTTTGTCGAGATACCGACGTTTTTGAACAAGTTGAACTCCAATGTTTTTACGACGAAAGTCCTCAGCGAAGCATCCATTTTGAACTTCGGGTTTCGTAAGATGGGATTCGAAGTGGAAATATGGAGGATTAAGAGATCATCTCTTGGCTCAATATTGGATCATTTTTGTGAAAGAAGTAACGTCGTCTTCCTCAGAAGTCTTAGGCGATCAACCTTGAAATGGTGGCGTTGGGAAAACCCTTCTTTCACGGATGATTACCCCTTTCTTCCCGGACATTAGGCCGTCGCCCCAGTTTCTGTGGGAGAATGTCTTTAGGCCACAACTTTGTCAATAGCATAACTTGGTATTCGCTTTAGTCTAGATCTATATTATACACACTTACTCTCTTATTATAGGTTTAGATAACTTAATAAGACATCTTTGTTATTATCCTGAATATAGAGGTTGCCTGGCCGGTATTCATTTTTCTATGAAAAATAGACACTTCAGCCAGTTAGAGTTTTTTTTATTTTTCTCAACGTTTCGACAAAAAAATTTCGTCTTCGTCAGGAGAAGTAAATAAAAATAAACCATTTGGTAAGGAGTGTCCCGTCGAAACGTTGATAAAAATAAAAAATTCTATCTGGCCGAAGTGTCTATTTTTCATAGAAATCTTTGTTATTGATATTTGTGAAATTTAAGGCATTGGTGGTAGTGTCTTGTCCAAATTTCTGATTCTGTTGCTCCATGAAAAGGAGGATGCCATTGCCCCGTTAGTCAGCCACATTTCAGAGTTCTCTGTTCACGGTTACCGTAGCGGCTCGGGGCTCACGACACCTTACTACAGGGCAGTCCCTTACTTGTGCTGCTTCTCCCGCCCGCCACGTAGTGGAGAGGGAGGATTTAATTAATAATTTAAGGTGTTATAGGGACGATAAGGCACAATTTTGGATTTATAGATTACAAACACAAAGTAATAAGAACAAATCCAAATAAATAGTGTGTGATGTTTCGATAACAGCGTTGTTATCAGTTTTGTCCAAAGAAGAGTCTCAGATGTCTCCATCACAGCAGCAGCAATATCCACTATCTTGGGTGTGTAAAGCTGCTGCTCTGGGTCTAAGTCAATTTTCTGCAAGGCTGCGGCCATTGCTGGACATGAGGATATGTGAGTAGGTGTTAGTTCCACACCAGGACAGTTGTTGCATGTTCTATAGGTTCAGGACTTTTGTCTAAAGATGGTAACAACGCTGTTACACCGAAACATCACACACTATTTATTTATTTGGATTTGATCTTATTACCTTGTGGAATTATAGGGAGGTTTCATTTCCCCTATTGTGTTAGTATATAGATAATATTACTATTGGAAATAAAAATCAAAGAGTGTTTTTCAGGATTATCAGTTTGGTGATTCCATCGATTTTTCACGTTTAATCCTCAAGCAATTTTAATTAGTGTATTTGGCGTGTAACACCTGTTTTATTTATATACGAATATTCATAATACATCACATGTGATTTATTGATTGATACAAACATTTTCAAAGAGGGTGATAGGATTTGTGATCTCTGCAAAGAAAATATGGAAACTGAACTATCTCATTATATCTATGAATGCCAAGATATATTAGTGAGGAGAGAAGGACATTCTTTTCAATGGTAGACACCAGCCAACTTAGGTCAATCCAAATGATGTTAACCAGTGCCCAAACAAGCAGACTAGTTGCTCAGGCCCTATATAATTTTTACAAGGCAGTAGGTGTAAAGAGGGAGAAAATAGAACTTGGAAGCTATTGTTCTTACACCTCAGAATGATGACGAAACATCGAGGGGTCGACCTTTCATATTAAATATTACTTTTCCGTATTACTAATAATTGTATATAGTTGCGGAACTACTGGTTTCCTGTGCTGCTCTTTTCCTGATATTGCACCTTGTACGGAGAATCTGTATAAAGGCTTTGTGTGTGTGATTTATTGATTGATAACCAGGTAATCAGGAAAATCTTGATTTTTCCATAAGGCTAAAAAAGTAATGATAGTAATCAAACATTATCAGTTTCTAGGCGTTGTTCTTCTGCAGTAAGAGCTAGCCTAGAGAGGAGTTCTCGGGATACGCCACTATATATACCAGGGGCTGAATCAAAAGTTCGTTCCCATCAATAAGATTTTAATACACATTGAATAATGCATAAACAATAATATTTATTCATTGAAGTAGAGACCATCATTTTTAATAACAGTCAGCCATCTTTTTGCCAGATTTTCAATTTGCTGACGATACCATTCTCGGGGTTTAGAGTCGAAAAAGTCACAAAAGTAATTTCGACGTCTTGGAATGCTTCAAAGTGTCTTCCCCTTAGAAATGTAGCCATGGACTGAAATAACGCATAATCAGATGGCGCAATATCCGGGCTATAAGCAGGGATAGGAATACCTTTCAAATCCTTTATTCTATTCGTTGTTAACCTAGCTCGATGAGCTGGAGCGTTTGCCATATTGCAGGAGTACTCTCTTTCGGTTGATCAAAGCAGGTATCGAGTCTTCAAAACTTCATAATTCGGCTGAGTTGTTCAGAGTAGAGATCGGCATTAAATGCATGACCATCAGGAACAAGTTCGCAGTGTACAATACCATCGATGTTCCACCATACACCATCACTTTATGGCCAAACCGATCCTGTTTACTACAGTTTAGCCTCTTGACCACAGGGTACCCATTGTCTTCTCGTGTCGGGGGTTACGAAGATAGATCCACTTTTCATTCCTTCATCCTTCAAGATGTTGTAACTCTCCAGTATGGTCAATAAATGCACTTCTAATAGACAAAGCGTCTTGTTTCTCATCTATTCGCATTCCGACTTGAGATATCTTCTAGCACACCAGATATTACATGAGAGAGGTGATGTATTTACCACAGATTGTTACATATATCGAGGACGTATCAAAATGCGATCAAGAAACTATGCAAATTGATAGATGGAGGTAATCATCAATGGCAACAGGTGTGTTGATTGATGGAGGCCTTCCAGGTTGTATGGATCGAGTTTTTTCAAATCACGACCCGTAAAAAAACAACGGGTCTGTTGCACTCCACCCCTATTGTAACGACCCCAATACAATGGCAGATTTAGAGCCACAGTTTCAAGGGCGTTGTTAGTATTCCCCACGGCTTCTTTCACCGTTTTTTCTGTACTCTCAGACAATATCTGGAAGTACGGTTTGAGGTATGTCCATACTGTGGAATGGGTTATCTCGCTACACTTTGTGGTTTCCGGGGCGAAGCTTCTTTTATAGTTTTTTTCCTCGAAGAATTTCTTTATCGTGCTTCTTTATCGTTTACATATTTTTTTCGTCGACTTCTTCTTCTTTTAGAGGTATTTTTGTGAAGAATGTGTTTTTTAGTATAATACTATTTTTGGAATATATCTTCTAAAGGTTCTTTTATCTACAGTTTTTTTATGCGAATCCTTTTTTGTTTGTTTCGGAAATATATAAGAAGAGAATATATCTTTTCGATGAAGTTATTTTGATTTTTTTCTTGAAAAATTGCTCATTTTTTCCTTTCTCTTCTCCTTTTTTTTAAAACGATTTTTTCTTTCTTATATGTCTCTTCTTAGATCTTTGATGTTTCTTTTATGTTTAGAAAGGTAGTCAGCATAGCAGAGAGATAAGCTATATGTGGAACCAATGGAGAGATAGTTTTTAAGCCGAATTTGCATAAATTTGGGTTCGAATTTGCATAAGCTTGGGTTAAAAATTTGCATAAGCTTAGGTATAAAATTTGCATATCTACAGTTTAAAGGTTTAGATAGGCGTATAACTCTCAAATTGGTTAGACGACACCTTATCGTTAAGGTAGAGTGCCGTGAATCCCGTCCACACTGTGACAAAGGAAACACTCTGACGCTACCTGACTGACAAAATATCCAAGAGTCGTATAAGTTTGCATAAAGTCAGGATGACGTAGGCTGAGGTGTATTACTATATTTTACTTTTTTAGGGGGTCGGTGGAAGGGTGGTCTAAACCGTTGGTTTACGACCTCTACGACCCTGGGATCAGAATCCTGCATTGGACACTTTTTCTGATAAAAAAAAATGCTCCAATGGCCCCCGATTCTTACAAAAGTGCAACCCCGCCAGCGAGTGCAAGTAACCAAACGGGGCTCTGGCACATCTGTAAATGCAAATGTCGAGCTGCTGTTCACATGTGTAGATATGTTCTTCACTTACAGTAAAATCAGTCGTCAACTTCTACCCACCATGATTATCATGTGTACTAGGCAAATCAAATGTGAGGGCGAAATGAGGAACTAACTTCCCAACCTGCACCATCTACAGTATGGAGGAGGCTGCCTCAGAACATCTTCTCTCATACATGGGGGAAACTAGGCAGTGTTGATAATCCTCAACAAAACTTGGAGAAAAAGTTCAACATAATACACTCATAGACAACATTTAAGGAAGTTGTACCTTTTAGCATGTATTTCGCAATTCAGACAATAACTCTGAAAGATATTACGGTGACAATTATTGGATACACACCAGATAACCAAGTGTGAACAAAATTGCCTCCGCATCCTTCAAAAAGTCAGACGACCGGCGACATTAAATACTTTACATTTCTTTACGTTTTGTCTATGTGTGTGAATAGCTATGGATTGTTCACATCTTGAAGGATATAGGATTGAAGAGGCACACCAGTGCTAGCTTGAGTTATAGTATGTATCAATTAAATAATAAAAAGAGACGTACCTAGATTTCTGTGGTTTGTAAAAACACCAGTCTTTGTAGGGTCCTCTGATTCCCCCGGTATAAATGGGTTTTCCAGACGACTTTTGTCCAGTACCTTGTTTTTTCCGGAGTAATCGCACCAAACGACAGTTGTAACGACGGGGATGCCATTATGGAGTCAGGAAATATGTAACGTCGGCAGAAATTACCCCCAGACGATGCTTTTCCTCCTGGATAATTACATGCACCACCGCCAGGGGGCTAATTTCATGTCATTCTAATTGTGTATCAAGAAGCTTTATTTAGAAATGTTGCCGGAGAGATTATTTACTTTCTAATGATATTCCTCGATTTATTCATAGAGGGAGCCACGGTATAATGCGGATAATTACCATTGGAGTTGGCGCAGAGCTATGCAACTTTATTTTCTTATCAAATGCGACTTTGTCAACTTCTAATGTTTTGATTATTCATGATAATACTGTTTGGATATTAACGTTAAGGGAAACACGCAGTTACTTGTTTATGATAATCATTAATAAAAAGGCATATACTGATCGTGCAACTCAAAGTTTCTGATGGCTTGCGCCATCTATAGGAAAAAATATGAACTAATCGTTAAAAGCATCAATGATTAGTGAATGTTTATATATTCCGATATTTGACTTAAGCTCCATTGAGTTTCACACACGATCAGGAGCTGTTTTTTTCCTTCTTGTGCTGAAAAAAAAAAGGTAAGGACGGTTAGCACTTCCCTTGACAAGGATGGTCTTCGATTCCAACATATGTACAGTTAGTATTCCCTTTAACAAGGATGGAATGGTCTTTGGAAGTAACCCACATATGACCAGCACTCCCCTTGACAAGGATGGTCTTCGATTCCAACATATGTACAGTTAGTATTCCCTTGAACAAGGAGGGAATGGTCTTTGGAAGTAACCTACATATGACCAGCACTCCCCTTGACAAGGATGGTCTTCGATTACAACATATGTACAGTTAGTATTCCCTTGAACAAGGATGGAATGGTCTTTGGAAGTAACCCACATATGACCAGCACTCCCCTTGACAAGGATGGTCTTCGATTCCAACATATGTACAGTTAGTATTCCCTTGAACAAGGAGGGAATGGTCTTTGGAAGTAACCCACATATGACCAGCACTCCCCTTGAACAAGGATGGTCTTCGATTCCAACATATGTACAGTTAGTATTCCCTTTAACAAGGATGGAATGGTCTTTGGAACTAACCCACATATGACCAGCACTCCCCTTGACAAGGATGTTCTTCGATTACAACATATGTACAGTTAGTATTCCCTTTAACAAGGATGGAATGGTCTTTGGAACTAACCCACATATGACCAGCACTCCCCTTGACAAGGATGTTCTTCGATTACAACATATGTACAGTTAGTATTCCCTTTAACAAGGATGGAATGGTCTTTGGAACTAACCCATATATGACCAGCACTCCCCTTGACAAGGATGGTCTTCGATCCCAACATATGTACAGTTAGTATTCCCTTTAACAAGGAGGGAATGGTCTTTGGAACTAACCCACATATGACCAGCACTCCCCTTGACAAGGATGGTCTTCGATTCCAACATATGTACAGTTAGTATTCCCTTTAACAAGAATGGAATGGTCTTTATAACTGACCCTTATATGATAACCAGCACTCCCCTTGACAAGGATGGAATGGCCTTTGGAACTAACACATATATCTTTAGCACTCCCTTTGGCACATGGATATATCTATTAACATATGTACAGTTAGTATTCCCTTTAGCAAGGATGGAATGTCCTTTGGAACTAACCCACATATGACCAGCACACCTCTTGGCAACGATGGAATGACCTTCGGAACTAACACATATATGGTTAGCACTCCCTTTGACACAAGGATATATCTATCTTAGGATCTGATACAAATAAGGTTAGCATTCTATCTGACAAGATTGGTCCTCAACCTAACACATATATACTTAGCACTCCACTTGACAAGGATGGAATGGTCTACGGACCGAATGGTTGTCAAGATTCCATCATTCTTCTTTGGCGGAACTCAGCGATATTGACTATTTCACACAAGGAATGGGATGACAAAAAAGAGAGAGATTTTGCAACACCCCGTACTGGTCACCTACTGACGTCAGAGCTTCTCCATCACGCCCGACGTGCTCTCCAGCCACGCAGTACTTCCGTTTAAAATTCACTTTCCTGCCCAGCCCTGACCCACTGTTTCTTTGTTCCGTGCTTCCTCCGTGTGGTAGCCACAACACCAGCACGGATTCATTCGGCTTGCAATGTATGTAATCGCTCTTTCCGGGTTTTCTCTTCCTTGTCTCATTCACAGGGGGTTTACATAGTCTCGTTTAAACCACTACGATCCAGGATCGAGTCCCGCATTGGGCACTTTTTTTTAATAAAGAAAAAAGCTTTATTGTCCACTACCGATTCTTATAAAAGTACATTCCTATCAATGAGTGCGAGTAGCCAAACGGAATTCTCGTAACTTGTAATGTAAAAGTCGAAATGATATCTATACATGCGTGTGTGTGTAGACGTGTGAGGTATCTAAGAATAAATGGCAGTCGCTAAACAGTATTATCACCATGATTACCATTACTTATATTATCATGACCTCTTGTACCTTGTGTTGATTATCATTATTTAATTAGGCGTCCTGCACCTTGTGTACTTGAGGTACGTTAAAATATAAAAGAGATTATCATATTTTATATTTCCAATTCGATAAATGGGCTAAAAAAATCTTTAGTACATATTCCCTTCTTCAACTGAAGTTGCAGTTAGCGGTAAGTTAGCTGAGGATTTTTCTTATTGTGAAATATTCTCAAAGATTATTTTTGTTTCAACCTGACACAGTATATTTAATCTGTGTAACAACTTTCACCACGGAGGATGGAAACTCTTAGTGTGGAACTCCTTAGTGGTGAATCAATCCTCCCAACGGTTTCGCCAGTTTAATCTCCCAGATCGCTATAATAAATATTGTGTTGTTCACTCGATCAACCCTGTTTTTTTTTTTTTTCTTCTAGAAGGTGTGCGCGCATAATCTCAGTGAAACTGTAAAGATATATTTTTCGGTGTATATTTCCCGCCCACACACTATATACACTCAAGAACAAAACTTAAGAAAGTTGTACCTTTTACCATGTATATCCTACACCATCTACAGGACAAGAGAGGTCCTACCAGGATTGTGAATTTGATCTATGAATTCAGTCTACATGACTTTGTATAATTATACAATGGGATAATATTTAATTTAAAAAAATCATGTATATCGGGAGTCAGACAATAACTCTGAAAGATATTACAGTGTCCTTTATTGAAGACATCGAGATAACCAAGTGTGAACAACCTGTCTCCTTCAAACAAAAACCGACGACCATATCAAAGACTTTCCACTTCCTTATGTTTTGTCTTTCCATGAGTGTTTGTATATGTGTGTACATGTTTCTAGCAGGACAACAGTATTCTAAAGTAGGCAAGGTCTCAACGCAACTCTTCCCAACAATAAAATTATCGACGACGACGTTACAATGGCCAACTTTTGCGAAATAGAGGTCAAGCGATTTATCCATCCCCTCACTTCCTCTCTCAGATTTCATCTCTCTCACTGTAAAAAAAAACTAAAGTTGAAAGAGAATTGGCCAATATCACAGATTTCTCATTTGGTCCGTCGGAGAGAAAAAAAAAAACGAGGATTTAGTGTCAAAGTAATTTTGATCTGATATCAAAACGATAAAAAAAAAAGTATTACTTCAAAGAAGAAGGAATATCCGCGTGAAAGTTTTTTTTTCTTTTTTTTTTTTCAAATATCATTTTTCCTTTAAATATTGATATAAAAAGTGTTTTGTAGTATTTTTTTTAAGATATGATAAAAGGAAAAGGACACCTTGATGGTGCAACTGTATATTGCTGATGGGTCACTACCATCATTCGGGGGAGAAAACTAAACGTTGATTTTTTTTTTTTCAATTTCCACGAAAAAAAAAAAAGGTCAATACCTTTTGTCGAGATGTTTATATGTAATGTGTTAAGGTTCCTTTGTCCTTAACGAAAAAAGCCGTACTTCAGAGGACTGTATAGGTTTTCAACCACCCAGGCGACACCCCAATAGTGATTCCAATGCCTCAGCCAAAGAGAGAATAAAGCACGACCAAATATTACTATTCACACACTTTGTTTAAAAAACTCAATTTTATACAAAGATAGTCAGCGGTCAATATTTATATAATCACAGAAAATTATAACTTAATAAATAAAATAATATCCTAGAAAACTCAACATGATGTCTTGACAAAGGTTTGCGTTCAGCCAACCGAAATATTGGTTAATAAATATTTTTATTCAATCCAATATATGTCTTTTATATGACATAAATATACTTTTTGTTAATTATGGTGATAAGGAACGTGCCACAACACCACTTTTGCTAAATTCAGACAAAAGCCAACAACCTGTATACCATGGTTTCGGGACAATGTCCTCATCAGTACTGCGATTTCATAACATCCTTCTAGGTAACGTTGAGGGAAATTTTGCCGGTAGATACTGATCTATAAAATGTCACCGCTCCCTTCAAAATAGACGCTTAAACTAAGCGCCATTTGATCATTTCACGAAAAGCCTGGTAAATCTAATGAAATCAAAGCCAGCTCTTTGACTGACAAGGGCCATTAGCTCGAAACCATGGTCTCTAGGTGGACGCTTCTCAGTTTTCCAAAGCTGTTGTTGTGGCTTTGTCACCGACCCGAGGCCGCTAGTTTGTGAATAAATTCATTAGATTGCGCTTAGTTTTAGCATCTATTTTGACGAGAGTGGTGAGCATTCTTTTTTATATAAATATATAAGGTGTTGAAGTAAACTGTAGTGTTGTCACTACGACATTTTTGTAATTCCCCAACCTGACACCTGATATCTATAACGTCCTCGTGTCAATTGTGGAGTTGGAAACTAGAGCCGAGTGTGGAATCGGAGTACAGTCTTTTCAATGAGACCACAGCCTAAAAACATAATTAAACCTGGTGTCTCCTGGAGATAGTCTCTTATAAAATACTCTGTTTCGGTTAAAATACTATACAGTGGTACCTCGACATACGAGTTTAATTCGTTCCGCAACCTTGCTCGTATCTTGAATTACTCGTATCTCGAAGCAAATTTTCCCATACAAAATTCCCATTTAAAATCACAGATTAATATCTTCAACACTACCGAACCGAACTCGTATCTCGAATTTCGCTCGTAACTCAAAGCAAAAAAATCACTTGCTCGTCGGCTCGTATCTCGAAAAACTCGTATGTTGGGGCGCTCGTATGTCGAGGTACCACTGTATTTCAATCATGAGCTGAATTGGCTTAGTTGGGAGAGACTTGGACTCAAGATCTAAAAGTCCCTGGTTCGATCCTAGGTTTCGACATATTTTTTTGTTCTCTCGCGTGGTGCGACGCACCATGGCATGGTATTCTCAACAACCTAGGTTCGAGGCTGGTGTTGGTGTTTCTGAATACAACGGTAGTTCGGTATGTGGCGGATTGAACTTGAGAAACCGCTGGAATAGTTCACCACTGATGAGCTGGTCCCTGTCAATACAGTGGTACCTCGACATACGAGTTTAATTCGTTCCGCAACCTTGCTCGTATCTTGAATTACTCGTATCTCGAAGCAAATTTCCCCATACAAAATTCCCATTTAAAATCACAGATTAATATCTTCAACACTACCGAACCGAACTCGTATCTCGAATTTCGTTCGTAACTCAAAGCAAAAAATCACTTGCTCGTCGGCTCGTATCTCGAAAAACTCGTATGTTGGGGCGCTCGTATGTCGAGGTACCACTGTATTTCAATCATGAGCTGAATTGGCTCAGTTGGGAGAGACTTAAAGATCTAAAGGTTCCTGGTTCGATCCTAGGTTTCGGCATATTTTTTGTTCTCTCGCGTGGTGCGACGCTGGCATGGTATTCTCAACAACCTAGGTTAGAGGCTGGTGTTGATGTTTTTGAATACAATGGTAGATCGGTATGTGGCGGATTGAACTTGAGAAACCGCTAGAATAGTTCACCACTGATGGATGAGCTGGTCCCTGCCAATATCTCAATCATTAGACTCCTTAATTATAAGACTTTTACATGACAGTATCTGATAAAAGACCACCTTTAGGAGTTTTAAATCTTATTTTATCACACACACACACACACACACACACAAAGCTTTATAAAGACCTTATACAGATACAGACCGATCTTATACAGATTCAATCTTATTTTATAAGGATATATGCAAATTATATATCACGTTTATAAAAATAATCTATCAGTTTTACTTGTAGAAGTACAGTGAGGTTTGAAATCTTGTGTTTTATTGCTATAAAAATAAAAGAAACACATTTCTCTGTTGTTCTTAGAGTTTTTGTTATATAGATCTGAGGAGAAATTGTTATTTAAAAGGAAATATGATACTTTTGTTGCACCAGGTTGCGGCTTGGCAGGCTCTTCAAACTTGATTCTCTCCTGTGCCGGGTCTTGTATCTTACCAGAGCGTGTTTTAACCATCCTACAAATTTATATAAGTGGAGATAACTCTAAGTAGCCTCCAGAATAATCTATTTATTTCTCACATCAAAGAGAGCAGTGAAGTCACACAGTGTACCAAAATACAAATGGTGATTTTATAATACATAAATCTGTTTATAATATATATATATTCTGTTTAATAAAATAAATAAATATAAAATATAAATTTGAATTTAAAATATATAAAGAATAATATTACAAATTAAATTAAAATAGGTGCATTAGCCAAAACGTCGAATTAACAGAAGTGAGAATTCGTTGATGCTATAGCAGATTCCTCTTATAAGAAACATTTCTTATTTTGGGAAATATAAAATACTTGACATTTCTCTTTAAGTAGAGCTATTTTACTTCAAGAATATGATGCGGCAATATTTGGAGAATAAATACGTAAAGGGAGGAGGCGAAAGGCAATTATTTGATGAGGAAGAAAGAATGTATGTGGGGGAAGGCAAAGAAAGAGTACGAACAATTCGCTTACAGCAATGGTTTCTAAAAAATCTACTTTTCCACCAAAACATTTCCATAAGTGAAAAACATTGCGAGTTAGCAATTCCAAACAATCAGAGTTGGCGGATAAATCGATATATGTAAAATTGGCTTGACACAAACGGGGTATCCCCGGAGTTGGTTAATACTGTATTTCTTGAGAGAACCGAAATCTCTTTCTTTCGTTTTGTTTAAGACACGAGGATTTAAAATTGTCACAATTCCTTTCTTTATTTCAATGAAACATCTGAACGATATCTTTCAAAAATAAAATGTTACTAGGGTCTTGAAGAAAAACCTATTTTGGGTTGAAATCTCGCCATGTTTTATCGAAATAATGAAAACGTATCGGCATAGAGATTATTTCTCTCTCTCTCTTCGGTCAAGAGCTGGATGACGACGCCATCCTCGTGTCTGCCAAGTCATCCATACACAGGTTCTTTCTGAGCCTTGAGATGAGGGGAGAACGTGAAAACCCCCTTACTGTCTGGAGGAGGACTCTCCGTCGTTGGGGGAATCTCGACTGTACATAACTGTATATATTTTACTCTTTTACTTTATCCCTCTTTTTATAATTATTATATACTACTACCATTGACTTGTTTATGATGTCAATAAAATATTTTAAATCTCTCTCTCTCTTTTAAATAACGAGCGATTTTTGTGTGTTTATTTACATATCTCTGTGTTTAAACAACCAGGATTCTGGATGTCAGAGATAGGTTGTGTGTGTGTTCAGAAGGGTGTAGCGACTTGCCCAATTGAGAGTGTAGTTGACAATTTACAAATGGCGTAAGATGTTTCTTGCGACATTGCGACTCCTCCATCTGCCGTTGTCAACACCACATGTTCGGGCTGCGTGCTATGATGATGAATCATCACTCCATCTAGCCAGCTGTGGCGTTCGTTACCTCTTGCCCAGCCGTGTGGAAAGACCTTGACATAAGGACCAATTTTCCCCAGCACCTACGTCGTCTCACCTCACTTTGTAGACGTGCGGGTTTAAGGAGACCCTAGCAAAATGAGAAATTCCACATCAAGGGTGCTGCTTTTTGACAACAACAGGACATTGTGTCGTGTTTTCAACTGTAGAAGGTCTCTCATGCCCGAAAGCCTAGTGATTTGAATTACAAAAAAAAAAAAAAAACTTATTTCCCTGGAAGCCTGATATTTTCACCTTAATGGTGGTGGTGTCTTGCCCATGGAGCAGATCGGTCCAGTGCACCCTGATCACAATACCAGCCAACAAAGAGCCTTGTTCGTATGGATGTCCTCTTCTGGATTGATGTCTGCCATATAGAGGGCTGCAAGGATGGCCAGGCAACTGTATATATGGTCCTGGAGTGAGTTGGGTGTTGTAACAGCAGTTCCTGTAGGATCTAGTCATGTCTGGGTTTATCTTCATTCCTTTAAAATGTCCTGATTCTTGATACTGTTTCCGTTAATTCTCTGTTAATGTTGCATATGGGCTTTCACCTAATACAGGGGAATAACAAGTAGCAACCGAAAGTTGTATTATTATTATTATTAATTAGTAGCGTGTAGTTAATACTCATCTCCCGAAACCTGTGTTATTTTAATTAATATACAGAATATGCTTATACATACATTGTATTATTTGCAGTAGTATTAAAAACTAGTTTTCGGGAAGAAGTCCTTCGTCGACTTGATTTTCATTGTCGTATAAAATGAATTAATATTCAAATCTAAGGCAATAACACGTAATCTCTATTTAATATATAGAATTATTATACACGATTTTTTCTTCTTTTTTTTTTCAAATAAAACGAATTTTCTACCCTCCTTACTGTGCAATGGAAGTATAATTTATATCTAACTGGCCTTGTAAAGATTGTTTTTAGGAAGATAATTGTTCGATACAAATATTTATATATAATTCTACTGTTCTCTACGATTTTATCCATAATTTACTTGAATACCATGAGACAAATATCAGTGTCGCATATACACTCATGGACTTAAGGAGGAAGTAGAAAGTATTTGACATCGCTGGTTGTCTGTTTTTTTTTTTTTTTTTTTTTTTAAGGAAACAAAGGCAATTTTGTTCACACTTGGTTATCTCGTGTGTCTTCAATAAAGGTCACTGTAATATCTTTCAGAGTTATTGTCTGAAAAACCCGATATCCATTCTAAAAGGTACAACTTTCCTTTAGTTTTGTCCATGAGTGTATATCTCTAAATATGTTTATTGTTATTATTGTGAATTTATAAAAAGAATATGTAAAAATCCACATTCAATACACTTAAAAAAAAAACCTGTAGCCTTTTTTAAAAATAAAGTTACAATTTCAGGGAGGCTAATTGTGGGTAGGTTATATATCTATGAAAATAAAAGTGGACACATTTATAAAAGTAAAATCATGATATCAATTTCAGACGATGAAAATATTTGTTCCCCGCGAAGCAGACGACTTCTGTGAAAACATCATATTTCCTTGTTGTGTAAGTGTTGTCAGATGGTTTGGCTCTTTGCCAGGTTTGTACGTATTTGTTTGGTTAGCTTCTTTCACGCCTCATTCTCTGATTATCTTATCATAGAGTGGAGTTTTTACCTTTATATATCTGGCAACATCATTTATTATCAAAAGAAATAAAAAAATCGTAAGGTGAAGATTTTCTTCTAAGGTTTTTATTATTATTTTTTTTTTTATTCGAGCTTTCGAGCATTTCACACTTTACAAGAAACTCTTTGTCATACGATTTTGTTATTCTTTCTATAATAAATTTAAGATGATTATTCACCTCATAAAAAAATATTTATATTTTGGTTTGATTTATTTTTCACTGCGAGCTTTGGATCGATCATTTTAGAAGAACCTGATTAAGGAGACATACCCGTCTAAACACTGATTCACCTCAATAATAACGTATAGTTAGGTTAAAAGAGCAAAGTACGTATTGGAAATGAAAACATTAAAACACAAATGTTTCTTTCACACATAAAACAAACTTCTACTGTTCTTACTGCGATAAAAAAAAACATATATACAGTGGTACCTCGACATACGAGCGCCCCAACATACGAGTTTTTCGAGATACGAGCCGACGAGCAAGTGATTTTTTGCTTTGAGTTACGAGCGAAATTCGAGATACGAGTTCGGTTCGGTAGTGTTGAAGATATTAATCTGTGATTTTAAATGGGAATTTTGTATGGGGAAATTTGCTTCGAGATACGAGTAATTCAAGATACGAGCAAAGTTGCGGAACTAATTAAACTCGTATGTCGAGGTACCACTGTATATATATTAAGAGGGCTTGACTCATCAATGGTGAACACTTCCTGCGGTTTCATTAATTTAATCCACCAGACCGCTTTTTAGAGCTCTATATAGTGAACAATTCTGCTTATATATGCTACACTGAAGGGTGGAATCTTAGAAATGGTATTTAAGTAAGCTATGGACATAAGCCTTAGGACAGTAGAATTATATTAAATATTATATCGCAGCGTATACATATTTCTCATCGCAGTAAGGACAGTAGAAGTTTGTTTTATATGTAGATACGTGCTTTAATGTTTTCATTTCCTATATATATAGATGGCGTGTTATATAACTTTATTATAAAATAAATGAAGCTTCCAGGGTTAAGTTTCTTGTTCAAATTTTTATTTTCAAGTTTTCAGACTTGTCAGTCCTTCAACAGGAGTATCACGACAACAAATTGATGGTATATATACTATTTTTATATTCAAATTATTTTTACATATTTAATTTTATAAAGTTTTGATTTAACAAAAAATAATAATAATAGATAGAATATTTACATATTAGATTACATAATAGAATGTTTACAAAAAAAAAAACAACTTTATATTAATGTACGTACTATATGTGTGGACCAACTGAAAAAAGAAACCAAGACTACCAAGTCTTACTACTAATGAAAACTAAGGATTTATATTGGTGGAGCCTGGTCAAAGAGGAACACAATTCTTACGTCTGATTCAACTGAAATCAGAGAGTTGAATTTGATCCAAAATTGTTTCTCCCCGTGTAAGGAAATCCGACATATTTCATTGTAACGGCAAGTGTTGGTTACATAAACCCACACACATTTTTCTTTCTATATAACAACGAACATTAAACAATTGAAGAAGCAATTGTAAAATTTCGTTTTCACACCCATCTTCGCAGCTAAACTTCTATAAAAAAATTTCCTTTCTTCCTGTAGTGAATCTGTATAAGACCGGTGGTCTTAATAAAGCTTTGTGTATGTGCAAACTTCTATAAAAATTTCCTTTCTTCCTGTAGTGAATCTGTATAAGACCGGTGGTCTTAATAAAGCTTTGTGTGTGTGTGCAAACCTCTATAAAAAATTCCTTTTTTCCTGTGGTGAATCTGTATAAGACCGGTGGTCTTAATAAAGCTTTGTGTGTGTGTGCAAACTTCTATAAAAACTCCCTTTTTTCCTGTAGTGAATCTGTATAAGACCGGTGGTCTTAATAAAGCTTTGCGTGTGTGTACAAACCTCTATAAAAATTTCCTTTCTTCCTGTAGTGAATCTGTATAAGACCGGTGGTCTTAATAAAGCTTTGTGTGTGTGTGTGTGTGTGTGTGTGCAAACCTCTATAAAATATACACCCCCATAGGGAAAACAAACAACAAACAAATAGCCTATTTATTTAAACAACAAAAATCGTCTATTTCCATAAGTTTTCACAAAAATCTCGACAATTTCCCTCCTCCCCTATATCTCCAATGGCGCATGTAATTCTCCAATATTTCCTCCCGAGTGCCTTTGCCATTACGTCATTTATGACGTCATTGTACTGGAGGACTTAAGTCCCTTTATAATGTGTGGACTTCAAAATATAAAACTCTTTTCCTTTCTTTTAACAACGAATTATAATCATAAAGGTATATAGTACATTGTAGAACGGCATTTGAAAATTATCCCGCATGTGTTTCTTTTGAACGAAAAATCTAAATTTAATTTAAGGAGAAATAACGATTATTTCTAACCTTAGGGATGAAGTATGAAAGGATGAATTGTGAAAAGTAATGATAAACGGAAAAATAAAGTATCAAGGGATGGGAATCGAACCCACAGTGTTCCGCTTACCGGGCAGATGCCATGTCCACTAGGCACTATCATTACTCTTCACAATTCATCCTTTCATACTTCATCCCTAAGGTTAGAAATAATCGTTATTTCTCCTTAAATTTCGATTTTTCTTTCAAAAGAAACACATGCGGGATAATTTTCAAATGTCGTTCTACAATCATAAGCCACATTAAATTGTATTATAGAACATTGTCTTGACATTTTCAAAGGGATTTGTTTTGGTAAATATATTTCAACTGATCATATATTTCACTGGCTTGACGGTCGCCGTGATGGTACATTGAGCTTAAGACAGATATGGCTGACGTCGTGTTTGGGATGTAATATGTACAGTACAACGTTCGATCGTGAATAAAATGATCATCATAAATTTCAATATATCAAAAACTAGGTTTAACCTATTTTTTTTAATTATCGAATAATAGTACGTAAAAAAAACCCTCTTTAGATATTTTGTCTAATTATGGAGAAATACAATAAACATATTATCAAAATGTAGATTAAGTTAGAGATATATTTTCTTGTGTCACTGATAGACATGAATGATTAAGAACGTACTCTCTCTCTCTTCTATATTAGTAAATTAAATTTAATTGTCATCTATCGTTAATATTTTACACATATAAATTTACTGGCAATGCCTTTCTTTTAAATATCATCAAATATTTTCTCTACAGACCTTACTACAATGATATGAGTTTTTGAATGAGAGGGCTTGACTCATCAGTAGTGAACCCTCTCAGCGGTTTCGCCAAATTAATCTCTAGACCGCTCTATTATTGTATTGGATTGGTTTGGAATATACCCTGTATTTACTATGGAAGGCAGTTTAGGGGTGTTTAGTGAACTATGGACATAAGTTTCTCTCTCTCTCTCTTCTCTTTGGATGGTAAAATTGTTGTAAAGATTAGAGTTGTGGAAGAATCGGACTCTGATGGACTGGGTGAAAAGTTAATGAAGAAATAAAGAAATCAAGATGAGGAAGTATGGTGTCACTGGAGACAGGACAAGAACAGAGAAACTGAAGAAAAATTGAACTGATGGATTGGATGGGAAGTTATGAAGAAATAAGAACCCAAGTTAAAGAAGTCGCACACTGGTGACCAGGACAAGAACAGAGAAACTGAAGAAAAATTGAACTGATGGATTGGATGGGAAGCTATGAAGAAATAAGAACCCAAGTTAAAGAAGTCGCACACTGGTGACCAGGACAAGAACAGAGAAACTGAAGAAAAATTGAACTGATGGATTGGATGGGAAGTTATGAAGAAATAAGAACCCAAGTTAAAGAAGTCACACACTGGTGACTTCTGCTCAAGAACAGAGAAACTGAAAAGATAAGTTTTCACTTAAATCCACACAAATATTTTTCTCTCTAACTTGTTTTCTTCAATACATCACACTGGGTGAGAGACTAAATGTTCTTCTAGATTTTATAAGAGCTAGACATATACGTATATATTTTTAGGTGTTTTGAACCTATCAAATTTACAATATTTTAAAATTTATTTTAAAAATTCAATTTTATTTTTAGCAAGAATTTTTTTTTTCTCGGACAAAAAAAAAAAAAACACTCTCTTCTGATAAGGCACAATTTCTCTTCTGACTACTTTTTTAAATGATATGTTTAAGGAAATGTTGGGATTTTTTTTTTTTTGCCAAGAAAGACATGGCTGGTGGTTCTTTCCTCTCTTTTACACAGAAAAAGATAAAAGGAAACCTGCATGCAAACATTTACAGACAAAAAGGTAAAATTTCAACATAAAACAGCAAAGCGGAAAAAAAATGATAATAATTTAAAAAAAGGGGAGCATTTTTCCCTCCTAAATCCAAAAGAAATATTTTGATGTCAACTGATTATAATCACAAGATAGAAATGAACGGCCACACGATCCGAGAAGTTTGAAAGAATTACTGATAGAAAAAAAAAAAAAAGAGTTAAAGACTTGTTTACCGGGGAGTTTGAAGGGCTGGGGACGTAAAAAACTACAGTTCTGGCGTATTGAATGGCTCGCGTTAATCTACGGCCATTCCTGTGGGCGGCCTTGAGAAGGCCGTTCAAGGTCGAACCTCTTCTACCAGAGTACGTGCGTTGCTCCTACTGTTGCACACCTCTATTTACATAGTTGCCATTATATTTGCATATATTCCCATGGTCTGATGCTCTGTATTCCACTACTAGCGTATATATCTTTATATTTTTATATAGTTGCTCATTTTCATATTTGGATATACCTTACAATAATCACACGTAGGACATCTGCTGGTCTGTACTCCTTTATTATTGTAAACCTCTAGCCCTATTTGCATAATTATAATTATATTTGCATATATTTCAATGGTCTGACAGCACATCTGCTCAATATTCCTTTTCTACGGTTGCATACCTCTCTCTAGACCTATTTGTATAGTCACAATTATATTTGCATATCTTGCAAAGGTCTGACAACACACCTGCTCAGTATTTCTCTTCTACCGTTTCTTTCACCTGTATCCCAATTTACATATCATACAATTGTATTAACATCTTGTACTCTCGAGCAGGGCATCTTATTACGTAGTTTAGATTGTATTAGCATATATCTTACAATAGTCTGGCAGGATATCTACATCTCTCTACTATGGCATATCTCGAGTTATATTTACGTAGTTGAGCTTGTATTTCCTTATCTTTCAATGGTATTTACATCAGGTACATGAGCGGTCTGGCAGGACATCTGCTGATTTGCATACCTCTACTATGGCATATATCGAGTCCTATTTATTTAGTTAAGCTTGTATTTACATATCTTATAATGGTATTTACATCAGGTACATGTGCAGTCTGGCAGGACATCTGCTGATTTGCATACCTCTACTATTGCATATCTCGAGTCCTATTTATTTAGTTAAGCTTGTATTTACATATCTTATAATGGTATTTACATCAGGTACATGAGCGGTCTGGCAGGACATCTGCTGATTTGCATTCCTCTACTATTGCATATCTCGAGTCCTATTTATTTAGTTAAGCTTGTATTTACATATCTTATAATGGTATTTACATCAGGTACATGTGCAGTCTGGCAGGACATCTGCTGATTTGCATACCTCTACTATTGCATATCTCGAGTCCTATTTATTTAGTTAAGCTTGTATTTACATATCTTATAATGGTATTTACATCAGGTACATGAGCGGTCTGGCAGGACATCTGCTGATTTGCATACCTCTACTATTGCATATCTCGAGTCCTATTTATTTAGTTAAGCTTGTATTTGCATATTTTATAATGGTATTTACACCAGGTACATGAGCGGTCTGGCAGGACATCTGTTGCTTTGTGGCCCCTCTACTGTTTTACACATACCGAGGGGGTTTCAAATTTTTATCAGGCAGGGACGGTCGCTAGATGACGCATAGAAATTTTCGCCATTTATGACTCGAGAGACACCCCATTATTTTTTTTCCCCCAAGATGGCTTACGATATACCCCGGTAAAACTCTCCAGTTAATTGTTTGACTTCTAATAGACCCAACAACTTTCTGCGCCATTAATTTGACCATCTCCGCAATTTGACAAATTCAGAATGTCCACGTGGATGTCAGTCTTTCGAGCTAGGGGTCTTCGTCAATCCAAAATGGGCTTTGATTTTTCACGAGAGTACTGAAATCCACAGCATTTTCCAAAGAGAGATATAACGGCGTTTCATTATTGTTCGTTTTTGTACTCCTGTAGAAGGGTGGTGTAATGCCCGAAAACTTGAGAATGTAATAAAAATGAAAAGAAACCTCCAGAAATCTGTTGCCGTATTTAATTGATATACAGGATATTTAATGTGTTGAAATGTGTTGTGTATACAAATGGTGTAGGGGTGAGTAACGAACCACAGACAGGGCGGAGGTTCAACTACGCCCTCAGTGATGGGGCAGGTACGGGGGCGTTGCAACAATTAGCCAGATGGCCATTGTATACAACACGATATATGGTTATCTGACATGACAGATTGTGACGTGGAGGATGTTCAAAGGATAGTAAGTTGTTGGAGAATTGATACCACAACAATCGAATAATGTGGAGTTTGTTTTAAGATTGTTTGTTGAGATGTTTGGGTGGAAAGTTCCTGAATACTGTTGTCGTCACATAGAATGGTCTCACAAGAAATGGTTCAGAATGTCTTGAGAATATTGATGTTGTCTATTATATAATAGGACTTTGTATTTGCTGTCTTGTGTCCCTTTAATCTGAAGATCTGTGATCTCGAAGTAAACTTATTGATGAATGGTCTAAAAATGCAGAATTCTCCTCCGTAGTTTCATTAAACACCATCAAGAATAAACCTTCAAATACAGACTATATATAAGCAGAATGGATAATATAATAGTTGTAGCTTACACTCATGGACAAAACTTAAGAAAGTTGTACCTTTTAGCATGTATATAGGGACAATAACTCTGAAAGATATTACAGCGACTTTTATTGAAGACACACGAGATGACCAAGTATGAACAAAATTGTCTCCGTCTCCTTCAAAAATAAATAAATAAATAAAAAGAGACGACCAGCGGCATTAAAGAATTTCCACTTCCTTAAGCTTTGTCCATGAGTGTAGATCTGGTGTATTAAATTGACGTATTCTCTGGAAAGGTTCACCACTGATGAGCCAAGGCTTCCCAAATCTCTTTTAAATCTTGAAATGTAGAAACTCACCCTATAGGATTAAAAGGAATAGCGCTGAATAATATATATTCCAGCAGCATATCAATAAGTAAGATAGAGAGTGTGGATTGGTTCAGAGCCAGTATTTCAACTTGTTGTGGGCAGACCTACTGAACCAAACTAAGGAATGGTTCAGCTGGTTTATAAATAATAAACCCACACACTTCAAGTGTGGTTTGGTTCAAACTGTATAAAAAATTTATCTAGAGGTTAGATCTATCAACAAAGAAATAAGCTATTTTTAGCGCAAATTCTTTTTTTTTTTTTAATAAATAAATCACCTTTCCTGCGACGATAAAAATTCACCGTTGATGAGCCAGACCTTCCCAATACTCTTTATCATTGCAGGAAGGGCAATAGAAAATTATTTTATTTATAAAAAGAAAAAAAAAATCGCGTTAAAAATAGTTTCAATGTCTACATATATCTGGGGTTCATTACCTAGATGACTTAGTTCAGAGACACTGTGGTCATCTACGTGTTTTAATATTTTACTTGGTAAAGGGAACACCTCGAAAGCTTGTAACTTAGGAATGAAAATAAAATAGCGTTTTAATATTGTTCGAGTAACTCGTGTTCGTTGAATATTGTTAGTTAGGTTAGAAGACGTAGTGTATCCGGAATGGTTTGTCTTGGTGGAACGGCGGTGGTTTCATTCACTATCTAGGTGGTGTTCATATCTAGGCCAACACCTACCTACGGCCTTACCGTGTGACGGATTGTGCTGGTTTCAAGGCTATAGAGCATTCAACTACAATACAACACTTGCAACATAACCCCCCCTGTACACACAACATCACAGCGACTAGAGAATAGCCCTGTATACAACTCTTACAGCACTTACAGTATAACCTATACTACTTCTGAAACATATATCTCTTACAATATCACATCTACAACACAACACTTGCAACATAACCCTATACACAACAACATCACAACACCTATAGCGCGCAATCCTGTATACAATGCTTACAACACTTAAAGCACATACAACTTATACAACATATCTCTTATAACATACACACGTACAACACAACATTCAACCTGTCTGGAGCGACCTATATTCCCTGTTGCGTGTCAATATCTTCAGAAATCAACTACGAGTGTCCACACAATTTTGCACATTTTAAAACCCAATTCAACGTCATTTTAAAATAAAGTTTCCCACACAAGGCGGGGATTTCAAGCAACTTAATCCTTCTTTATGGAAATCTATCATTGACATCTCAAAGTCCTATTTGTTGTGTGGAAAGTAGAATTATAATTCGTGAGGTAACACCAAGCATGTTTTTATTTCTTGGAAGATTTTTCAGGGATATGTGTGCTGGACGCTTAGATTGGTGATTCCTAGGAGGTTGAGCCTCAGTCTGGAATCTTTGGTATTGGAAGGATGGGCAGAGAGGTGAAGTAAAAGTCTGGACAATGTTAGGATGACCAAACCACCGAGTCAGGTAGTGTACCAAAATGGTTTGTATTTATTAATTTTTCAGTGAATAATTCCAGGCAGTCTATATATGTTAGCAGAGCTAACACACAAGTCTGGGAGATGGGGGTGGGAGATATTTCTGGCGACAGCTGAGAAACCTCCCAGACAGACACTTGTCACCACCCCGAGTGACTCATGGACATCCCGGAACTGTCGCGATAAATTTGGGTCGCGCTTCACCAAGTGCGGTAGTAAACCCACGCGAAGTCTTTAATAAGACCTATCGTCTTAAAAAACCAACAAAAACCTTTATTAAGGACATCCGTCCCATACAGGATTCTCCCAGATACAGAAGTAAACAGTTATCTACAGAAAGTGAGATTAATATCGACCTTTCTTCAAGTTGGATCCATCATCTGTATTGTGTCCTATTGTCTGTGCTGTTTTCCTGAATTTGTGAATAGATAATACATTAGGTTTGCTTTTCACTACTTTCGACATTAAACATATGACGACTTGTTTTCATAGCCAATCTTTTGACGGATAATTTCTCTCTCTTCTCCTCCAATGCCGGACAATAAAACGTGTAGTGTGGAAAGTCGTGGCTAAATTCTCTATTGCGCAAATTGCATTTTGAGTCCTTATTGTCGTATACAGTAAAACAACCTCCATTCGCTAGAAGACACCTCTATAAAGGACACTGTATACCCTGTTCGACAGTATAACTTCTTAAAATAGGAAGGATACAGAGAAGATTAGAATGGCCCCTGCGCAAAGTTGACATGCAAAATCGTGAAGCGTTTTAAAGGACACTTTGTCTATGCAACTTAGTGTTGTCCTTCATTGAGAGGTAGTTTCTACTGTACGTCAATTCATCCCGTAGCCTGCAAAGGAAAATAGTTTAAAAATTCGTGAAAGTTATTTACGAAATTCATAATTAAAATTTTAATATCTTGTTATATATGAACAAACACCTTTTTTTTTATTCCGAAGAAGTGGAATGACATCGAGCTCACACATGTACAGTATGCGACAATATGTAAATACGACAGCATAATTACAT
The DNA here is from genome assembly GCA_030710605.1 of Cordylochernes scorpioides. Classification (NCBI taxonomy): domain Eukaryota; kingdom Metazoa; phylum Arthropoda; class Arachnida; order Pseudoscorpiones; family Chernetidae; genus Cordylochernes; species Cordylochernes scorpioides. The sequence continues at coordinate 6,328,424 of CP092876.1, read as the reverse complement.
AGCAACATACTGCTAGAGAGGAATGTGATAGCATTACGAAAGCTCTACAACGGTAAAAAATACACAGTAGATATATTTACAAACCAACAACGTAATAAAAACTTCTTTTTTCCCGCGATTTGGTGCGAAAAGTAAACTGTGTGTGACCTGAAAAAAAAGTTTTTTTTTCCCGGCGATAAAATTTTATATCTTGTTCTACGTCGCTCATTAGGTGCATGGCTCTGTTTGATTTATTGCTTCCCCCCTTCTTTTTTTCTGCGAGACACGGCATCTTAATCTTTCTTTTTCTTATATATTGTCATCGTTATTTCTTTTTAGAAAAATGGGACGATAGAAGGGATATATAGGTACAGGGCATTCATAACAATTTATTTTAAAAATATATATTTTTTTCCTTATTAGAAAGTATATATGTTATCTCCGTGCTCACTCTTAGATATAATTTTGTCCGTTGAAGGGCGAGAACTCGAAAGCTCGCGGTGTTTTTATAATAAATAAACTTATTGCGAACGTTTTTTTTAAATGTTTTAAAAAATCTTTTTATAAACGTATATCACATTTTTCTTATATTTATTTAAAGAAGATATACACTGCTACGCGCGTGCAAAAGTTGAGAATCAAACAATAAAATTATGATTGTTTTTGTAAGTAGTGAAAATGACAGAAAGATGTTGAAAGAAAATTTGCATAACTATTACATATTGGGCTAGAGGGAACTCCTGGAGTGCCAACATTGAGCTGGTAATATGTAAATAAAAAATAAGATATCACGATGCTAAATTTGATGTTTAATGTTTCTGTACATTCCTGTATATATAACCTCTTGTTATAACACCTATTTGAACAAATTTTGATCAATTATTTTAAAATTCACAATAAGAAATCTCATTTTATAACTTAATTTTTAAACACATCAGTGTATAGTTCTACATCAAATGTATCAATGAATCATAGTTTGTTGTTGTGTCCATTGAAGAGCCTCAGATGTCTCCATGCATATCTATCACAGCAGTCATTATCTATGTTGGGTGTGTAAAACTGCTGTTCTAGTCCATGCCAATTGTCTGCAAGACCATTGCTGGGCATGAGAATATGTGGGTAGGTTCCACACCAGGACAATTGTTGCATGTCCTATATGTTCTTGTGCCATCTGGATATATTGTCATTCCTTTATAGCGTTTCATTCTGAGTCTTATTATTGTTTTTGTATTTCATGACGATACAAAAATGTTCATTTTTGTTCCTTTGCCAGGATCCTACTATGTAGAAGGGCTTTCATTTTCTCTTGAAGTTGGGAAAGGATTCAAAATCCGGATGAACCTGCTGTTAGGTCAACAATATATATATGTGGTAGATGAGAGGGAAACCACCATATTACTTTCCCCACGAAAATCCTCAATGAATAAACCAACAGGACAACCAAGTCTTACTATCAAGACCATGGTTATCACCCTCTAGTCTGTTTATATGTCGTCGTCTTGAAATTCCGGGCTAATTGGCCTATCAAATAAGTTCTTCTAGCCCTAACATGGCTGAAGAACGCGAGCTGGTGGCAAGGGATCCCAAGATCTGGCAGTGGAGGTGTCATCGCAGGGGAGGAGGAAGCTGGAGAGGTAAGGGAAACAGCGCCTTGATGCAGTGAGAAGCGGGGATGTGGTCCAGTTGAGGAGGCAGGAGGTCCTGGAAGCCTAGAACTTGAGGGCTCTAGACTTCAAGATGGGGCAGCTTGAGGCTCTCGCCTCGTGCTTGTCAGGAAGGCCCTTGGCACAGCATTTGGCACACTTGCCTTATCTGTTTATATGTATATACGGTGTCCAATATATTCTCACGCTGATTGGTTCTCTACTGTCACATTACCATAACCAGCCAATCAGTGTTGGTATTGATAAAGCGAGCCTGTTATTTCACATCTTAGTGGTTCCAAACATTCGAGGTGTGTGCTAAATAAACAATCGAGAGTTCGAATCTCGGAAGTGCAATTTTTTTTGCTATTGTTGCATATTCCAATGTTTTCGTTTTAATTTTTGTTGTCGTTTTATTTCAAGTTTTTTAGCTATCAATCCTATTGAAATTATGCCTTTTAAAAAATCCTTGTATTTTGGGATATGATATTCTTATTATTCTGGTAGATTTTAGTGACGCTGGATCTGTTTTATTACGTCGTCATATTTCTGGGCTTAATTTGATTGAAATGTCCCATGAGCTACGACTCTAGGCTGTTGTTCTAGTGGAATATATAACATAAAGTTACGGGAGGATGATACTCATGTACCTAAACTTCTCCCTTTAATTGTGAACCAGAACGATGCATAACAAATCGGTGAATGAGAGGGTAACGCGCTCGATTCCCGACAGTCATGAACCGGGATTGAATCCCGCGTTAAAATTGTTTAATATGTAAATAACCTTCACATATTATTTATTGTTTCAATTATCATGAACTAGGTTGCTCTTGCTAAGCGGTACCTATTAATGTGATTTGAACCAGAACGATGCATTGTATTTATCACCACTAGTAAAAATATTTACTAGTGGTGAGATAAAAATGAGCCACACAATACCACTTGTTACCCCTGTACTGATAAGAGCCAAAGGCCAAAACCATGGTATACAATTTTACTTTGTGCCTGAATTTGCCAAAACTGGTATTGTGACTTATTCCTTATGACCACTGAGTAAAGTTTTTTTTTACTAGGGTGATAATCCTAATACCTCTTTCTGATGCATACTAAAGGGAGAGGTGCCTCTATATATAGGTGGAAATTTTGCCGGGAGGATATTGACCTTACAAAGACAAAGGTCGCCTCCCCCGTCAAAATAGACGTCAAAACTAGACCCCATCTATTGACCGTCGCCACAAACTAGCTGGCCTCGGGTCGGTGACAAAGCCACAACACCAGCTTTGGCAAACTGAAAAGCGTCCACCTAGAGACCATGGTTTCGGGCTAATGGCCCTCGTCAGCATAGGACTTTATTCCAGGAGATTCACAAGGGATCTAATGGAATCTTCACAAATCTGCTAAAAAAAGGTTTTAGATGGCAAAGTGGCTAAACAAATCTTTAGCTAAAATATAGATGGAAATTTTGCCGGGGAGGAAAAAGACGTCAAAGCTAGACGCGATCATAGATTTGGCCTAGCCACTTTGCCAGCTAAACATCTCTTTAGTCAATTGTTTTAATTAAGCCTGTTGAAGAGAGCGATTATCGCTTGAAAGCTTGCAATTTAAAATAAAAATAAACTCATTGTGATAAAATACTTGTAGTTTTTGAACACCTCTTTGGCAGATTGTAAAAATTCCATTTGATCCCTTCTTGAAGTCCTAGGCTCACGAGGGCCATTAGCCCGAAACCAAGGTCTCTATGTAGACGCTTCTGTTTGCCAAAGCTGGTGTTGTGGCTTTGTCACCGACCCGAGGCCGCTAGTTTGCGTGACGGTCAATAGATGGCGTCTAGTTTTGACGTCTATTTTGACGGGAGAGGCGACCTTTTTTCTTTGTATATATGTGTGTGTGTGGTTGTGACAATCCCCCTTACTATGATAATCATGGCCAATCAGAGAAGAGAGCCGGGGAAGTACTCGGAAGAGGAAACTCGATCACCTTGACGTAACAGCCGTCACCTGGCAGCACGGAAACCAAGGCTAAGCTACTCTCTCATTATTTCTAATTTGATTTGCATAGCTGATAGGTAGTGTTGCACCTATCTTTATTGCTGCTGCTGTTCACTGAGGACATTGTACCTCTTATAGTTAACCTTGTTTACTACCTTAATTATTGCCGGTTAACTATTTTTTTAAGGTGTTAGTATTTATGTGTGAGAACATTATCCCCTGATGTGCACGACATGTGTGATGGAGAAATTTGAGGCTTTTTTTTTAAATCGAAAGGCTCAATTTTTGTTTGATATGTTCTTTCATTTGTAAAATATGCAAATAACCCTTTTTAAAAATATGTAAATAAACCGGCTGGAATTTAAGCTGGAAGGCAGTTAGGAGCGAGAACTTAGTGGGAAATTGACTGTAAATAAAAGGATGATTGTATTCAGAGGTAAGTTCTAGCTTTATTTCTATGCAAATACGATTCTTGCAGAAGTCCAACCCCACCAGTGAGTGCAAGTAACCAAACAAGAGGCTCTGGCACATTTGTAAGTGAGAGAATACTTTCAACCTGTGTAGACATGGGGTGTACTTACAGTAAAATGGGAAACAAAAAACATGGGATTCAGAGATTATTAAACACACCGAGTGTTGATAATAGAATGATAATAAACTACACTCATGGACAAAACTTAAGATAGTGAAAAGTCTTTGATTTCACCAGTCGTCTATTTTTTTATTATTATTATTATTTTTTAAGGAGACAGAGGTTGTTCATGCTTAGTTATCTCGTGTGTCTTCAATAAAGATCACTGTAATATATTTCAGAGTTATTGTCTGAATCCCGATATACATGGTAACAGGTACTTCCTTTAGTTTTGTATATGACTGTATTAACGCTGTTTATTTAAAATTCTATTCAACGAAGAGAGACTTACGGAAATGTTCTCCCCTTTTTGTATTCTTAATACAAAACCACATTGGGAGAGTTTAATGTTCGCATTGTGCAGAAGAAAAAATAAGGAAAATATTCCGAAAACATTCCTCGGGAGGGGGTGGGTGGTATATAAAAAATCTAAGATATATATAAATAGCTTATTAAATAGTTCTTTTAAAAAATATATTTATTAAAAATAATAAAGACGTTATCTCGAATCCAATTCAAGAGATTCAGAAAATATTTTAAATATATTTTTTTCCTTTCAAAAAATTTATTTTATTTTTATCTACGCGCTGTAGCAAAATTCCCATTTTACCCACTCACGCCGCTGAACTTTTTAATTAGCGCACGCCATCCTGTCGTGATTTAAATATTCTCTGAAAATTTTATTTTATTTTTCTCTGGAGACTAAATATAGAATTTTAGAATAATATATATACACTCATGGACAAAATTTAAGGAAGTTGTACCTTTTAAGCATGTATATCGGGATTCAGACAATAACTTTGAAAGATATTACAGTGGCCTTTATTGAAGAGACACGAGTTAACTAAGTGTGAACCAAATTGCTTCTATCTCCTTCAAAGAAAAAAAAAAAAAAAAAACAGACGACCGGAGATATTAAAGACTTTCCACTTCCTTAAGTTTTGTCCATGTGTGTATGTATTTAACTTTTATTTCTATATAATCTTACCTAATCGTGTTTCATAAGTCAGACAGTATGTAAATATGGTGTTGATATTCACTGATTGGCTCGCTCCTGTTTCCCAGCGCCATCTGCTACCATCGGTGCTAGCCTATTAGCGCAGCAAATACACGAGGCTACTTCATTTTTATTGTTTGTCTTCTTCTTTCTTATCTCAATTGACAACCATCATGACTGGGTGAGTAGAAAGCGTCTGCCTTTGTCATTAAGACTTGAAGCACTACTCAGTACCAGGCCACTGACTTAGCTCCAAAAGAAATGGCCGTCTCTGACATGAGGAACAGACGCCATGTGCAGCCGTTCCTAACATGGAGTACAGATCATCCTGTATCCCTGGAGCCCTTACAGGGTACTATCAGCCGTGTCAGTTAAGCCAGGTTTTTTAGCAAGCTTGTTACACTCCTACTTTTTTATCCTGGCTTGGAACCGGCAGAGGCGGAGTTATTTTGTTTGTAAAACTAAGAAATCAATTATATATATATTATTTAACCTAAAATGCAATTATTTTATTTTTTAAAAACATATATTTCATTTTCATTCATTGACTGTTCTACATTTTTTGACCATAGATTTAGAAGATGCCACTTTGAGAATTGTTGTAAATATGTATAGTTAACCTACCTATTTTTAATTCACGAATATAGGATTCATTTTAGAAATCCTATATTACTGTGATAAATAATTTCATGTGTAATTTCCTTCAAGTAATTCAAAATAAAAACTACTTGATGGGTAAATAACTATCTTTCTTTTTTCACGACTGCACCTTCAATTCTATCTTTTTCAACAACAAAACAAAATAATTCATAACATATATATACTACTTGACGCTTCTATTTTTTCGGAATAAAACATTTTCCTGCTGTTCTTACAGATGAAAATAAGGAAAGGTTTTTTTATTAGCAGCGAATCCTCCCAGCGGTGGTTTCGCCAGTTTAATGGAAGACTAAACTAGCGAAACCGCTAGGAGGATTCACCACCAATGAGCAACACAGGTCCATCTATATTGGATAATTTCAGTGTTTCAATACGAAACTGTTTTAACATTTATAAAAAGGTGTTACAATGTGTTATTTCTTATTTATAGAAGACCCACGCCAATGTATAATCTTTTTTTTTTGTAAGTATATGCAAATAAGGTACCACAAACAAGCTACCGTTAAAGCCTACCAAATTTATAAAGTTTTTCTGTAAAAGTTCTAAATGAGAGAAGATATCTCAAAAACGTTATATGCAATTGGGTTTAGACATCCTCGAATTTCTCCATCGCGCCTCGCGTGCAAATGGTCTACCTTCTTAGGAAATTGTAGGGTATTGGGGCGATATGGAAATAAAATTGTATGCAAATCAAATTGAAGGAGTGCGGGCGGAGGATGGTATTGGAGATGGACCACTTCGATGGCTTCCTCTATTGTAAATCACACGGCCGACCCCAATATTTTCCGCCAGTTTTTTCTACAGAGTTATGTGAGCCTCTCCCTCCTTATGTTGACAGAGGATAAATCTTTTATGGCCTCGTCATATTTCCTACTTGCTGCCATAGTAGGTCGGACGCCATAGCTCCACTTAGATAAGGGGAATTTTGAGGAATTTATATATCCAGTATGGGTATGGAGTCTAAACGTGCCTTGATTTGTGCTTGCTTCCCTGTATGTAAATAATGTTTTATGGCAACTTATATGTAAATATTGTAGGCGCTTCGTTTTCTAAAAAATTGTACCGTATGTAGAGTCTTTCTTTCTGATGAGAGACTACAAATAGGACTAAATGAGAAACAGGACTAAGTCGCTAGAGGTATGGAATTTGAAACATGTAAATAAAATGTTCTGGTGTGAAACTAATACCTACCCAAATATTCTCATGTCTAGCAATGGACTTGCAGAAAATTGACAAGGACCCAGAACAGCAGCTTTACACACCCAAGATAAAGAATATAGCGACTACTGTGATAGAGATGTACGGAGACATCTGAGGCTCTTCATTGGACACAACAACAACACATGTCTACTCAGAACAACAGCTTTACACACCCAAGATAGAGAACATTGCGACTGCTGTGATAGAGATGTACGGAGACATCTGAGGCTCTTCATTGGACATGACAACAACAGAAAATTGACTCAGAACAGCAGCTTTACACACCCAAGATATAGGACATTGCGACTGCTGTGATAGAGATGTACGGAGACATTTGAGGCTCTTCATTGAACACAACAACAACACATGTCTACCCAGAACAGCAATTTTACATACCCAAGATAGAGGGCATTGCTGTGATAGAGATATACGGAGATATCTGAGGCTCTTCATTGGACACGACAACAACTGAAATTCGAAGCGTTACAAGTTTTCTAACAGTTCTTTTCTTCAACAGATGTGAATCTCCAGGTATGAATACGCTTGTAGACAAACCGAGTATTTGAAAGCTTACAATAACGTAACCCTACTAACAGACACTTTTTTCTTTATTCTCCTCTATTTAAAAGTCGTTTAAAAGAAGCTTTAGAGTAAAGAAGAAGACGATCTGGATGGTTTTTTAACATGATTAAAGTACATTTCCTGATTGTGTAACTTAATGGTTCTGATGGCATTTAGCCAGAATTTGATATGCAAATAAAATCCCTCATTTACATATCACTAACTAGAAGCGAGTTGTTGGTATAAGTATTCTATATATTGACGAGAGGGGTAGATAGCTGTTAGGGATTGTAGATCTATTTATTGGACTAAGATGGTAGATCACATCATAGTTGTCTCAATGGGGGCAAATTGAAATGGTCGGCAATACCCCAATTTTGGTATATTGTTTAAAAAAAGTGAAAATAAATCGTTAAAAAAAATGAACAAAAGAACGAAAATAACAAATCGAAATAACGCACTTCGGTGTCGACTAAATCTCAATTTCCTTCTTTCACACACGCCAATCGAATTAGGAGCTAGAAAAACATTCAATTGGTGGAAGAGGGTTTTTGCTCCCTGCCAGGTAAATCTGAGAGGTCCGGGTTACGGTGAATTAATCCCGGAGGTTCCAGCTGAACGGACCGCTGCTGAACCCAGCTCTTAAACCTTTGCTTGCCTCTATTTAACTCATACTTGTCATTGGCTGACTTTCTTTGTACTCCTGTTTGATCTCTTGTTTAAGGCTATTTTTTATAATAAAGTAAACTTCCAAGGATGAGTATTTATTCCGGTAAAAAACAGATCATATGAAGATTATCGCTGGAGTTGAGATATAAAATATACTCATTCTTGGACTTTATTATAAAAAATTGCTAGCAAAGAATTATATTCTAGATTTAAGAATATTTTGTTCACTGAGAGGTGGTGGTGGTGTCTTGTACTTCCATGGAAAGGGGGGATGCCATTGCCCCGTTAGTCAGCCACATTTCAGAGTTCCCTGTTCACGGTTACCGTAGCAGCTCGGGGCTCACGACACCGTACTACAGGGCAGTCCCTTACTTGTGCTGTTTCTCCCGCCCACCACATAGAGGAAGACTTCTGGGCAGGGTTCACTGAGATAGCTAGGCGTATTGGCATCCCAATTGGGGATATAAAGATATTTTGAACCCATATGAACGTCTTAAAAAAAATAAATTAAGTATTGATTACTCTGATATTAAACACAAAGAAGTAGGTGTATTATGAGTTAGGTGGATTATGGTGGGTTGTGATTGCTAGTATTGTAAGTAGACCAGATATCTATATATGTAGTGTCAGGCCAAGTAAGTACTCCACATGCCTACACATATAGTACCAGACCATGATAACGATGGTGGGTAGAGAATTGTGGCAGCTTGTACTGTAAGAACACCGCATGCTTGCCCATGTAGTACCAGGCCATGATAACCATGGTGGGCAGAGCGTTGTGAAAGCTTGTACTGTAAGCACACCGCATGTGGGTAGAAGGTTGTGACAGCTTGTACTGTAAGCACACCACATGTGGATAGAAGGTTGTGACAGCTTGTACTGTAAGAACACCGCATGCTTGCCCATGTAGTACCAGGCCATGATAACCATGGTGGGTAGAGAGTTGTGAAAGCTTGTACTGTAATCGCATCACATATCTACATATATAGTACCAACCCACGATAATAATGATGGGTAGAGAGAGTTGTGAATTCGTATACTGTCGTTAACCACTGCTTATGGACCCAAAGATCTGGGTGGCCATAGGATTCTAGGATGTCGTTCACCACCTATCTACTTATGTAGTACTAAGCCACATGCTAATTATGGTTGATAGAAAGTTGATAGCGTACACCAGTAGTACAGTACATGTTTACACATGTAGTGCCTGGCCATGGTAACCAGGGTAAAAAATAGATTGTGTCTCTGGTATTGTACTGGGTGTAAGTGAAATACAGATGCCAACAGTGTCCATTTAGTTACCTACTCTATCCAGTGGATCTGTCAAATAATGAAGCGTGCCATGGGAGTAATTACTCTTAATTAGTAATTACACTAATTGAACAAATATATTTACAAATTTTAAACAAGCTCCGGACATAAATTGATGCGACGTGTTGTCTTTAAAAAAAAACAAAAAACATCGAAGAATTTAGCGTGTGTCAGACCTTGCCTGCATAAGAGCTAAAGAGGATTTCAAATAAAGGGGTCTTTTAAACCGTAAATATCTATTACTGTCATGTTCTCTCCGGTGTTTTATAATATTGAAAAACAAATCTTTTATCTCTCTATTTACATACCCTCCCTCCTGATTGACCCATGTCAATAAATATTCTACTGTTGGAATAGAGATTGGTACCATTTTTTACAACACCTTTTTCTATCGAATTTAGTAAGTTCCCACCGATGATATAGGTTATTACTACTACACTCATGGACAAAAACTTAAGGAAATGGAAAGTCTTAGATATCGCCGGTCGTCTGCTTTTTAAAAAAAAATATGTTTTTTTTTTTTTTGAAGACAGAGGTTGTTTACACTTGGTTATCTTGTGTGTCTTCAATAAAGGTCACTGTAATATATTTCAGAGTTATTGTCCTGATATACATGCTAAAAGGTACAACTTCCTTTAGTTTTGTCTCCATGAGTGTATTGTAGATATGTATATAGGGAGAAAGCAAGCCTAGCGGCGGACGTGGTCGACCACAGCAGTGTGGTTCAAAGCACGTTGCCATGGTAACGTCGTTAACCTGACCAGCCCGAGGGGTGATCGAACATGTGTGTCTTCATCTCCGCTGCACACACGTGTCGTGTTGTCAACACCATATGTAAATATGGGAGTGTTAGTTGCATGACTATTATGATTGAAATGGATTGGATAAATGGAAGATGAACAAAAAAAAAATGAATCGATATAAGAATGAATCACAGTGTTAGTTTGTTGGATTCTTCTGCCATTTTGTATCGGATACCAGCCTGCTTTCGTTCTAACACTACTGTCTTTTTCAGTCTTATAGTGTTATTTTAGCCGGCCTGCTCTCTATTTCCTTCTACGCCAGGATTAGCTCCAGTAAATCACTTATCGGTGAAACTGTTGCGCTATATCTATTGAGAAATATATTTGAACATGTGTGGGTGTCCATCTGTTTCTATGTGTCTATTTACATATTTACGAGCCTTTGTGTTGACGGTGTACACATGTGTGTGAGGGGTTTTACCACTACACTGTTGTTACATCATGGTTGTTGTTTTGAGGGTTTGTCAATCTAGTTAACACCTAATATTACGTATATTTCCTGAACGAGGATCTATCATATCAATCCTGTAAAGACAATTAAACAACAAACAATTATTGAAATGAACCAGGCGATAAGGAAGATGGGTGTCTTTTTATATAAAGAAAAAAATTCATTTCAAAGTTTACTAGGAAGAGTTCTTTAAATTGTTTAAATGGCGAATCTTTGCTCATGAACACAACTTAAAGAATTAGAAAGTCTTTGATGTTGCTGGCCTTCTGTTTTTTTTTTTTTTTTTTTTTTTTAAGAGACAGAGGTTGTTCGCACTTGGTTATCTTGTGTGTCTTTAATAAAAGTTACTGTGTATCAAATATCTTTTCAGAAATATTGTCTGAATCCCGATATACATGCTAAAAGGTAAAATTTCCCTATGTTTTGTCATTGAGTGCAGCTTGTTTCCCCAGCGGAAGATGATATACTGACCGAAAGCTTCCAATATGATACAAGAATATAGAAACATAAATAAAATAGAAGAAATCCACATAACGTTTGAAGTCTGTCGTATTGTTTTGATTCGTTGTTATACCTTCAGCGGTGGTTGAGATTGGTGGAATAAATTGTGGATTGACGATAGCCAGCATTGGGCACTTTTTACTTTTTTTTAAATGTTTCAACAGCCCACGATTATTGCAAAAGTCCAACTCCACCAGTGAGTGAAAGTAATCGAACCGAGCTCTGGCATATTTGTAATTGCAAATTTTGAACTGCTTTCTACCTGTGTAAACATGTACTTTCAGTAAAAGCAGTTTCTTACTACCCACCATGATTATCATGGGTTAAATATCACCTTAACCATTACAGGCTTTGTAATAAAGATTTTCCCCTGCTTTTATACTTCGACAAAATCAATAAAGAATCTAGGGTTTGGTTTCTTTCACAACTTGTATATAAATTCGACGTGTTATAATTGGCTAGAAGTAGTACACACACTTCTGGGTCTCCATATTGAAGGGGATGTGAGCCTGAAAGTTCGAGAAATAAAATAATTGTAAAAAGAAACCAGACCCTCGCTTTCTTATTGATTTTGGCAAAGGCCTTGTAATGTCGGTTCTTCCATTCTTCTGGAAGTGTTGGTGACCTCCCTGATCAGCCAGCTATCTGAAAGTAAGAAATGACGGTATGCACACGGCGAGAGACAAACGTGTCCCACATGGTGACAAATGGGTGCCAACCAACCTTGAAATATAAACAAAAGAATCTAGGCGACCTCTGACCTTATAGGCCAGTAACGGGGGCTTGTCTGTCATTGGAGGTCACTCACCTGTTGGGATTGATCGCTAGCCAATCATCGATCAATATCTTGTCCACGTGACCTCCCTGGATGTCGCACATTGACGCCATGTTTGCATATATCCCATTACACTTTTTTCCATAGATTGTTTTACGGGAGGATGGCTTTTTTTTTCGGTCATTTCCAGCTTTGCTATGGCGATTTCCTCAGTCGGTTATACAATTTAGTTTCGTGTCTTGGCGAAACTTTCTGTCAAATTCTTCTCGTGGTACATCATTCACAGTAACATATTTCAGATACCAGATGGAAGCTCTTCTAGGTATGAAGAGACGACTGTAGAAATATAAAGGGCGCTTGCTTCTTCGATATCTCTTTATTTAGCAGGTCCTCTTCTTCAGTGACACCATGCTTCCATTTATTGAACTCTTTATTTCTTCATAACTTCCTATCTAGTCTATCAGTCCGATTCTTCTTCTTCGTTTTCTCTGTTCTTGAGCAGTTCCAGGTCTACAGAATCGTTATACTTGAGTTCTTCTTCTCTTTATTTCTTCATAACTTCCCATCCAGTCCATATCAGTCCAATTCTTCTTCATTTTCTCTGCTCTTAAGTAGATTCAGGTAAACAGTGACACCATGCTTTTATTTCTTGAGTTTTCTTCTTTATTTCTTCATAGCTTCCCATCCAGGCCATCAGTCCAATTCTTCTTCTTCCTCGGTTTCTCTGTTCTTGAGCAGGTCCTGGTATACAGTGACATCATGCTTCTATTTTTTGGGTTCTTCTCTTTATTTCTTCATATCTTCCTATTCAGACTACCAGTTCACTTAATCTTTGTCAATTTCTCTGTTTTTGACCATGTCCTGGACTCTAGCAACGCTATGTTTCTCTATCTTGAGTTCTTCTCTTTATTTCTTCATAACTTCCCATCTAGTCCACATCAGTCCATCTACTTCTGGGAGGTATCTCAGAGAAGAATACATCCCGACAGCAACCCACACAAAGTACATTGTTACTTGATCCTATGATAAAATCAGGATACACAGACCTTCAAAACAGCTGCCAACCTCGGTTCAAACAGAGAACTTTACATCAAAGATTTAGATTACTGGAGGCCTATTTTGGTAGAGAAATGTTTTTGACGGGTGGCAATGAAATAATAGAAACTCAGTTAAAACATTTATACGGAGATAAAAAAAAAGAATTGGTATTCTTTTATGACTGAAAGGATTCCACAAATGTGTTACAAAAATAACGAAAGTGTTGCTTTAAGAATATAATTTGATCGAGCTCAAATACAATTTAGCGTGTGTTCAAATTTAAAAAATGTTTAAAAACCACTTTTAACCTTCATATAACAAATACGGGTTTCATACAAAAGTTGTTATTTCTTTCCTGATATATCTCATGGATACATGTCGCTGGAAGGTTATTTGAAGTGTGTCATTGGTGGGGACTTCGCTTTATATAGCTTTACTTTGTATCTTCTATAGTAGAAGTGTGTTGTGTTGGCTTCCGTAGGCGTTTCTTACTGGGAAAAAGAAAGAGAGGATCCAATGAAATAATTTAGTAGTGTTTATTAGAACAAAATCATTATAGTGAACAACAAATATAACAGAGAGTACCGTCGTCTTCCGGGTATTCCTTCTACTGGGGAGCTCGGATTCTATATTCTGTGCGTTTATAATCTGTTTATCTGTGGCTCTCTGGTCGGGATGGCGCCTACATTCGGCCATTCCTGGATTTCAATCGTCCTCGATTGAACCTTGCGTTGCAGGAACGTCGTAGGTTGCGTCGGGGGGTATCTTCTACTTCTGGCTCCTCGTCCGGACTTTCTTCTGTAGCTGAGTCATTAATTCTATTTTGTTCTCCTACTGTCCTATCACACGGGTCCTTTCGAAAGATCTGGATCAGGTCTCTCAATTCAGGGTCGGAATGCTGAATCATCAAGATTTGTTCTTCCAGTGTGATTGTGAGGCACACTTCAAGGTTTTTCTCCACGATTTCCTCCATCGTGTCTCTAGGGTCGTCGACTGGAGCTCTACTCATTCCGTCTACGTGGGCCATCTTCTCCCCTGGTTTATGTCGAATTTCGAAATCGTATTCCTGAATCAGATTGTACCATCGCGCTATCTGAGGATTTGTAGTCTTCTTCGCGTTCATGTAGACCAGTGCTTGGCAATCTGTAACCACTGTAAACTTGATTCCTACGAGGAACTGACGTAGTCGATCCAAGGTCCACACTATCGCCATCAGCTCCAATTTGCTTGAGTGGTACATCTTCTCGGCCTCTGTTGTCTTCTTGCTCACACAGTAGACCAAGCGCCATTTGCCGTCTTCGTCCATCTGTAGCACCATTCCTGCTAATCCCTCAGCACTCGCGTCGCAATGTACTTCTGTCTTGAGTTCAGGGTTGTAATGAGCTAGTACCGGATATTCGACCAGATCCTTTCGTAGTCCTCCAAATGACCTTCGCTGTTCTTCCTTCCATTCAAATTGTGAACCTTTCTTCGTAAGTCTGCTTAGCGGTTCTGCTTTCCTCGCGAAGTCCTTTACAAATCGTCTGAAGAAGTTCGTCAGTCCCAGAAAGCGTCGTATGTCGTGGACATTCTTGGGTTCTGGAAATTCTTCTATCGCCTTGATCTTTCTTGGGCCTGGCTTAAGTCCGCCTGTACTGATGACATACCCTAAGAACTCAACTTCCCTCCTTCCGAACTCACATTTAGAGGGTTTCAGTGTCAACTTCGCTGATCTTATTCTTTCGAGGACTTCCCTCAACCTTTCGATCATCTCCCGCCAATCCTTTGCCGGGATAATCACGTCGTCGAGATAGCAGAATGCCTTCTTGTTCAGCAGCGGACCTAGGACAGTGTGCATCAGTCTTTGGAATTCAGCTGGTGCGTTGGCGAGTCCAAAAATCATCCTTTCGAATTGACCTGTATCATCTGGGGTGATGAATGCTGTCTTTAATTTTGCCTTATCGGTCAGTGGTATCTGCAGATATCCATGCGCCAGATCCAGAGTGGTGAAGAATTTCGCATTCCTTAGGCCTTCCAGAAGGTCGTCTATCCTTGGTAATGGGAACTTGTCCTTAACTGTTTGAATGTTGAGTCTCCTATAATCTACCACCAGACGATGATCTCCAGTTTTCTTTCTCACAAGTAGGACGGGACTAGCGTAGGGTGATCTAGTTTCCGTGACTATTCCATTGTCCTTCCACTCTCTGACAATCTCCCTGATTGCTTCGCGTTCACTTGCAGACGTCTTATACGGTCTCAGACAGACTGGCTTGCTTCCATCAACCTCCTTAATGTCCATCTTGGTGACATCGGTGCACCCTAATTCCTCCATGCCAAGAGCGAAACAGTCTCTATACTCGTTTACTACATCTAGGATTTCTTGTCTCTCTTTCGAAGTCAGAGAATGATTGACGTTGATGTCCTCAGGCAGTATGGGGCGCTTACGTTTCATTTGGTCTTGTCCTTCCCTCTTCTCTTCATTTTTAGTCTGAAACGAATCCTCTGCGACGTCCAGGTTAACAACAATATCATCAAGGTTCAGTAGTTCAACTCGCCCTACACATTGGTTCTTCCTTACTCTCAACTTGCCCTTGCCAGCTGAGATGATGGGTACGGTCGTCTTTCCGTCGACCACTTCCAATAGGGAATCGACACAGGCGTCATCTACTCCTGTGAACAATACATATCCGTCCTTTACCTCGTCTGTGATTGCACTTGTAAAGTTAATGGAGTCGCTCTCCAACTGAACAGTTTCGGTTGCTCTCAGTTCGATGCGACGCGACTTGATTTCTTCTTGCAGATTAGCAAACGGAAATTCGGATGAATAGCCAATATGCAAGTTTTTACCAATTCTGGCGAAGGATACGTAGGGCAGATCTGTCCATGTTCTTCCAATTAATAGGTCATAGGGTTGGGCATCATCGTTGACAATGAATACAGTGATTTCCCTTCCGACGATGCCATCAATCTCCAGGTCGACTGTCGTCTTCCCAACGGTCCTGGCAGCTGGTGCAGTCTGGTTACCGATGCCGTACAGACTAGTCGAGTCTGGTTCGATGTCGACGCTGATCCTCCTTGCGACCGATTCTCTCATTAGACAACTGCTGCTCCCGGTGTCTATCATTGCCTTCACGGTTTCCTTGTTGTCGATCTTGACATCCTTCAAATATACATCTGGCGGGACAGTCTCCAGTCCTTCGACTTCCAGGTTGGCTACTTTTAGTCCTTCTTTGGGTCTTGTGCAATTCCTTTCCTTGTGTCCCGTTTGACCGCATCCTCGGCATGTCAACGTAGTCCTGGGTGCTGGGCAGTCTCTGGCAATGTGTCCAAACTGATTGCAGTTGAAGCACTTCGGTTCTCCCTTGTCGTTTCTGATTGCACGGTTGACCATTCTCCTCAAGGTGTTAGGGTACGTTTCACTGATTTCGTTCCTTGCAGCGTCTTGACCCGAAACATTCGTTCCTTGTTTAGTCTCTTTAACTTCGCTTTGGTTGGGGAATCTCGCAGATTTCTGCTGAAACGACGGTGGTATGAGGTGTTTCGCATTCCAATGCGGAGGTCCCATCTCGGTGCGAACATTTTCGTACTCGTCCAGTTTATCCGCCAACTCATCTGGGTTGTTTAACTTGGTCCAATCGTCAATGAGATGATTACGCAGCACATTTGGAACTTTTTTCTTTAGTTGGTTAGTGACGGACAAATCCTTTAGGGCGTCGAAATTTTCCACGTTCATTCCTTCGATCCATTCGTTGAAATATCCTCGCAATTCGAAAGCGAAGTCTCTCCAGGAACCCTTTTGAGATCTCTCGTGCTTCTCGAATTTTTGTCTGAATTGTTCGGGGCTCAACTTGTACCGTTTTAAGAGCAACCTTTTCACGAACCTATAATCGCCGCTTTGTTCTTCTGTTTCCCGAGCGATTAATTGAGTCATTTCGTAAGGTAGCAATCCTAGGAGGCTGAACGCCCATTGGTCTTCATCCAATCCTAGTCGCTTTGCCTGTCTTTCGAAAAGAATTAGGTAAAAACTCAAATCATTGTCCTTCGACTCGTACTTGGGCATCAGTTTACGTATCTCGTAATGTGCGTCATTGCTGGTACTTCGAGACGTATCGTTGTTTCCGCGTGTAGTCTGGATGCGCAGCTTCTCAAGCTCGAATTCCATTACCATTTGTTCTTTTCGTTCGATTCGTTCCCGATCCTCGATTCGTTTCCGATCCTCGATTCGTTCCCGTTCTATACGTTCTGCTTGCTCTGTTTGTGCTGTTTGTTCCATTCGCTCCCGTTCTGCTCGTTCTGTTTGTTCCCGTTCCTCGATCAGAGTCTCCAACAGTTGCTTTGCGAATTCTTCTTCGTAAGATTGACTATTCAGGATAAGGCGTTTTAAGTCGACGATCCTGCTCTCTGGTGGTACTACCTCGCCGAGTTCATACGCCAACTTGCTCAAATCGCATTTCCTTACTTTCGCTAAGTAAGTCATGTTTTTCAAAAGGAAAAATAAACAAGGCAAAGTTTTTTTTTTAAATAAACAAATAAAACTGACTAAACCAGATACGTACTGTTTCAATTATTTCTTTAAACGAAATCAACTTTTCTTTGGTAATTTTGAGACAATACTTTTTTTTTTCTTTTTACCGCGATACTTTGCGATAATACTTTTTATTTGTTTCTTCAATTTACTTTAAAAATACTTTCTTTAGAATACTTTACTTTACTTTAAAATACTTTCTTTAGAATACTGTACTTTACTTTAAAATACTTTCTTTAAAATACTTCACTTTACTTTAAAATACTTTCTTTAAAATACTTCACTTTACTTTAAAATGCTTTCTTTAAAATACTTTCTTTAAAATACTTCACTTTAAAATACTTCACTTTACTTTAAAATGCTTACTTTAAAATACTTCACTTTACTTTAAAATACTTTCTTTAAAATACTTCACTTTAAAATACTTCACTTTACTTTAAAATGCTTACTTTAAAATACTTCACTTTACTTTAAAATGCTTACTTTAAAATACTTCACTTTACTTTAAAATACTTTCTTATCGAGATGATTTTGCAATAATATTTTACCGAGGTGACTTGTAATAATACTTTTAGCAATAGGTAATTAAATTTCGTACATACCATGCAACTCCTCTTACGTTGATCGGTCACCGCGCCACGTCCTTCTCGTTTCCAAATTATTCCAGTGAATCTTCAATTTTCTTCAGGACTATCCCACTTATGAATTTCTGTTGGCTTCCGTAGGCGTTTCTTACTGGGAAAAAGAAAGAGAGGATCCAATGAAATAATTTAGTAGTGTTTATTAGAACAAAATCATTATAGTGAACAACAAATATAACAGAGAGTACCGTCGTCTTCCGGGTATTCCTTCTACTGGGGAGCTCGGATTCTATATTCTGTGCGTTTATAATCTGTTTATCTGTGGCTCTCTGGTCGGGATGGCGCCTACAGTTGTTACTTCTGGAAGTCTGTGTGTGGGAGTTCATGTCCTCCTTCAGTGAGCGAGTGTTCTCCTTGTGAGGGTATCTTCTCGGGAAAATATAACACATATTAGGCAATTTAAACCCCAGTAGAACACTGTGTGTATTAGGCGGAGTGTGGTAGATTCTATAGTGTACACTCATGGACAAAACTTAAGGAATTTTTTACCTTTTATCATGTATATCGGGATTCAGACAATAACTCTGAAATATACACTCATGGACAAAACTTAAGGAAGTTTTACCTTTTAGCATTTATATCGAGATTCAGACAATAACTCTGAAAAATACACTCACGGACAAAACTTAAGGAAGTTGTACCTTTTAGCATGTATATCGAGATTCAGACAATAACTCTGAAAGATATTACAGTGACCTTTATTGAAGATACACTAGATAACCAAGTATGAACAGCCTCCGTCTCCTTCAAAAAAAAAAAAAAAACATGACCGGTGACATCAAAGAATTTCTACTTCCTTAAATTTTGTCCATGAGTGCAGTGTAGGTTTATAATTCAGACACATGGGTTGATATATCAGTAGGGTAGGGATGGGACACCCTGTCGGTCTATTGTCCTCTCGCGTGACTGCCCGCATGGCCGAAGTTCCCACGGATGATAGACATCGATGTCCTCTTCTAATTTGCTGGCTTCGTGATAGCTCTGTCTGTCTGTCTCACTTAGCTTCCTAATTGGCCGGTGTTTACTTCAGCAGACATTGCTTCTCTTCACTTATACTATGGTGGGTGTGGGTTTCTTCATCACATGTCCACATATGCAGTACATGGTGGGATTTATAGATCAATTTCCTCCCGGAAAAATTTCCATCTATGGTGATAGAAGGTTGTAATAGCTTGTATTGTTAAATACACCATATATCTACACCTGCGATTAAAACTATTTATTCATAAATTATTATTATCTACATTGGACATTTTTTACATAGTATTTTTTTTTTTATATTTGGAGACTGTTGTTTATTTTTCGAACAGAGCTCTCTGCCTAAGTTCTGAGCGCGTCCCTGATTTTTCTGTATGATGGACGATGCAGCATAAACTGAGACAGACATCATGGAGAAGGAAAAAGGAATGCTGTTGGTCTGAAGACCTGGAAGTACCACTCGGTTTTTTTACATAGTAGTCTACATCTGCAGTACTAGTCCATTGTAATCATTGTAACTAGAGGGTTGTGGATTTTTGTACTGTATGTACATCACATGTCTACACATGTAGTACTAGTCCATGTGATTATTGTAGCTAGAGGGTTGTAACTGTTTGTACTGTAAGTAGACATGTGGTGTACTACATGTCTACACATGCAGTACCAGCTCATAGTAAGAATTGTAGGTAGAGGGTTATGGCTGTTTCTATTTCTCTTCATATTTCGCCACTATCTAAAATAGATCCTATTCTAAGATTTCTACCCATATAAAAATAGTTCTAAAAAGGTAATTACGGACATTTTTCTAAATTTCATTGACCTTTATATTCTAATTTCGTTGCTTCTCTATCTAATATTCCTTTTATATCTATTTAAAAGTCAAAATTTTAAAAATAAAATATTTACATTTAAAATACATTTAAAATTTAACTTAGTAATCTAAGAGTTGTTCCTTTTTTTTTTCCCCCTAATATCTATTTTCACAAAACAATCGGAGCATGCGCACTTTTTTATAAACCAAACGATAAAATATAATATATCGTTTGGCGAAAAAATCCAAAGTTGCCTACTTATATACACACATAAATATACATATATGTCATATATATATAAACAAACCTAAAATCTTGGACATTTTCCTCTACTTTTATTATTCCTTGAATGTCTTTTGCATACCTAAATACTGACTGCCCCATTATAGATCACTTACAAGAGGTGTAAGGGGTATGACATCGATCTCTATTTGTCTCCAATTTGTCAAAATTATCCCCTACTTTGCATATTTCCCATCGTTCTGACCTACATTGTTTCGGACAGTTGACTGATGAATATTCACATTTATAATGAAGACGTATTTTCTCGGTAAATTAATAATTAATATATTTTTTAATCTCTTAGTGTGAGTTGTTTTAATTCTCTCTCCCTCTCACACAAAAAAAAATATTAACCTCGATTTGCATAGTTTATCTTATATATGTAAATATAGTTTATTTTATTATGACAGAATTTATCGATTCGTTTTAGAAGAAGTTAATAGATTTATTTGTGTGTCTTTCACCAATTTACATATATTTAATGAGTACCTCTTTTCCCATAATATCTCAATTTTGTGAATGGTTATATAAACTGAATGTTTTGAATATTTTTATTTTTAGTCTTAATAGTCCAACATACGCCTGCTAATATTCCTTTTGTGTAAATATATTTATGATAAACCAGTGTGTGGAAAAGAGACCTTAATCGAAAGGTTGTTTGTTTGTTCGAAAATTAAAAAGAAATTATTCTTAATTTCCTATCGTTAAATTTTAAATATAATATGTTTCATATTTTGTTATTATATAGTATTTTCATGTCCAAAAGAGTACCTCTCCCTTTAAAAATGCATCACAACGATGTATTTTATTCATCACCTCTGAGTAGACCAGGAAGATTCTCATGAAGAAATATACAGAAACATCAGTTTTGGTATATTCAGACAAATGAGCCAATAACCTATATACCATGGTTTCGGCCTATGTCCCTCATCAGTACAGGGACGGCTTTGTTTTCATAACATCCTATGAAAGGGGTTATGGAATAGGTCGAAAATCTGCCAAAAGCATAATTTTTATTAATTTGTAAATTATACCACATTTTATAAATTTCATATATGATACATTTTGAATGATAGAAAGTAAATTTCCAGTTGTAAATAGTAAATTTCATATTATAGTAAATTTCCAGCTTTGTTCATAGTTTCTCTCTCCCTCTCATTTCCTTAAATTCAATTTTATGTATGCAAATAAAACCAAAATCTCTAAATTCAATTGTACAATATAAATCTTTTAATATGTAAATTTTAAAGCAGTTAACATGTATGTAAATTTTGTTTTTGTATAAAAGATTTGGAAAATAAAGAGAGAGATGATTGAGGTGGAGACAGCCACAAACGACTGCTAATTTTTCACACATCTATAGTAGAAATACATCATATATGTTTTAAAAAATAATTCAGAAGGAAGTCGACACAGTTGGCCAAATGGAAATCTGGTCACCTGCGCCTTCTAGTCTATAAAGAGGGAGCCAAAAGCTTCCCCATGTGCACTAGGTGCAAACCCGAAGAGGCCACTCCCCAACATATACTGAATTGTATTGGAAAGGACAAAAGATCCCTGTACAGAGAACCAAGAAGAGTTCTTGAACTTCTTTATGAGCACGACCTCCAAGATCTTGTCTAATTTAGACTAATAAAAGGATAAGTAAAAAAAATAATAATAATAATTTATATCAGTGTTAAGGTGAAAATATCAGGTTTCTAAGGATGAGTTTCCTTTTAAAACATTTCAATTCATAAATCTCCAGCTTTCTGACATGAAAGTCCTTCTACAGGAGAAATCACTTTACAATATTTAATTTTATTTTAACTCTTGTTCTATTAACGATTTTTTTTAATTGTAGAGTGTTTTCTCCTTTAAAAGGGATTTCGTGCATGAAAATTAAATAGAATAAAGGCAGTGGAGGATTCAAGTTGCTTTTGTGGTATTAAGGAACAAACCTCAAGACATCTACTGATCGATTGCCCAGTATTTCAAGATTATAGAATGAAGAATGAACTAGTTGTTTGTGAACTTAACGATTTGATTTCCAATAAAAAATCATATTTAAAGTACAATTCATTTTGTAAATACATTCTAAACTTTCTACAAAATCTGGATCTCTAATGTTTTCATGCGTTGAATAATGTAAATAACTTATGTAAATAAACTTTTCTCCTTGTTTGGCGCAAGTATCCCTTGCGGGATATAGCGCTTTGGAAATAAAATAATTGTAATAATTGTAAACAAAAAAGTTAGAGATTTGTGAATTAAAATGTTTTAAAGGAAACTTATCCCCGGAAACTATATATTATCAACTTAATATAGCCACGTGGAAAATTAGGGAAGACAAAAACTTCAGGAGGAGACAACAATTTATTTCAGGCAAGGACAAACTATGAATGGTAAACAAAAGATAAGCCACGAGGGAAATTTACAGAGCAGCAAAATATAATCATAAAAAATGACTACTCTATTAATGAAAATAATAAAATTAATAAATACTTTGTTACATAGCTTCTTCCCTATGGGAGCTGTGACCCACAGCTAGCAATTATTATAGATACTGACATGGATCTCTGACGTGCTTCTTACAATATTCTATATACAGTTACGAGCGTCATTCTTCGTCGCCTCTGTCACGGTTTGCTTTTTTTTTTTGGAATGGCGCCCTCCTATTGGTCGGCTACGATCACGCCACCTTTGCCCCCCCCCCCCTCTCCATTTTTGTAACTATTGTGTTGGAGCGGGTCGCTCCTTAAATAAATGCATATATTAGTTAATAACCAAATGGAATCCTCTCTTTCTTTTTCCCAGTAAGAGACGCCTACGGAAGCCAACAGCACATAGACAGATAAAGCACATAGGCTATAGTTATTAACTAACATATGCATTTATTTAAGGAGTCAAATTATAATTGTAACAAATAGTATTTGAATCAAAACATTCAATCGGGTAAAACACGGGCGTTGCCCGGGTCATTCGGCTAGTTTCATATATGTATCAAAAGGGGCACCACACATCTCGCTTTAAAATTCATTGTTTTAATGCATATTTTAAAAGTAAGAGTTGATGCTCCTTTTTTATGTACGAATTTCATCCTATCTCTTCCCCAATTTTACATTTTATTTTATTTTTTTTAGAGTAATATATTTGTTTTTGACTCTAAAAAGTCGTTAAGTTATAAATGTATGTTACAAACAACAGGACTAATACCTCCTCCTCCGTATAAAAAAGTATAAAACTAAATGAGTAACTCCGAGGTCTATTATAGATTAAAAAGTAGTTATTGTGGAGGGTCATTAAGTATGGAATGCGCTTACTACGTATATACGTACCAATTACCCCCGTTTACTTAACGTCTCAATGATAGGGCCATAGAACAATTGCGAGGCAGTTTCCCTAATCCCTTAGTGAATATTATAACAGCTTTGAAAAAAAAAAAAACTCAATACCTTGTTTCTTGAAAATAAAGATACTTCGGCCAGTAAATCTTTTTATTACCTCGACGTTTCGACAAAAGGTTTTTGTCCTCGTCAGGAGCAAACAAAAATTAAAACATTTGACGTTAAAAATCATTCTATGGCTCCAAGGGCGTTCCAAATTTTGTACAACATCTAAGTCACGAGTCAAAAATAAATAGTTAACTCACAAAACTTTGTGTTCTATCACTTCTTACTCGTCCGGGTATTTTACAATATGCAAATAAGATCTCGTGAGAATTTTTGCATATTCTAGATTTTTGGAAACTCTCGCAGGGACTCCCTCTTTTTCCAGACCTAACATGGCATTAGCGCGATGTACATTTCGTTATGGAAGGAGTGAGTCACTGGCATAGTTCCAAGACACCCCGGAATATGCAGATTGATTCGTTTATATGCTGATATGCAAATTATGTTTAATCTGTATACGTTTCCACAACAGTAGACCTATATGATTGAAACATTGATAGTGTTTAGAATGGGTCTTCTTCTTTATATATATTATATACACGTAGAAAACTGTTTCGTTTCGTTCTGGAAGGAATGAGTCACTGTCATAGTTTAAAGACACCCCGGAATATGCAAATTGATTGGTTTATATACTAATATGCAAATTCCGTTTAATATGTATACGTTTCCACACCAGTCGTCCTATACGATGAAACATTGATAGTATAGAGAGAATAGGTCTTGTTATATACATGTAGAAAGCTGTTAAATCTTTGCACTTACATGGTGTCAGAGCCCCGTTTGGTTACTTATACACACTGGAGAGGTTGTACTTGTGAAAGAATTGAGAGACCATTGAAGCAATTTTTTTTTAGAAAAAAAAAGTGTCCATCCCTCCACCTGTTACTTCTTCCCGAGCTCCTCTACGAAGTGTCAAAATATCCCCCCCCCCCCCCCCCAACACATATTGGGTTTTAAAGAAAAACTAATGTGGAGGCTTATGTGGAATCAACGAAATTTAATGGAAATTAATATATAACAATCACTTTTGATATTAATCAAAGAAACGATTGTTGAAGTATGCAAAAAGGATTTGGCAAATTGAGAATGACAGTTTGCCGAGTTACAGACCATATAAAAGGACTACGTATATCGTGGTTACAGCACCGTGATGGGGACAAGAGCTGAGTGACAAAGTCTATTTAGGACTGAAGGACGTTCTAATACGTTCAGATGGCGTTACGTCATGTGGCCTTGGCTCAGGATATACTGGCAGACGGTGCCGACCTCTTACATAGTTACATATATCCCGCAGTACCTGGCAGTAACGTAAACCTATATCCCTTAGCCGCGCCGACGTAGCAATCACCCGAGTTGGATCCGTATTCTTGTACAGGCGCAAATCACCAGAGAGTTTTCATCAGCATCGCTGTTTTATGCAACTCGATATGTAAAATAGGGAGACTATAGATAGTTCTGGAGACCTCCTTGACATTCCTCCAACTGTCCTGTCCAATTCTGTTGATATAAATTTGTGTGGCAAGGATAAAATACTCAGGAGATAAGTTTCTTCATTGATTTATTAAGACATCATTTTTTCTTCTTATATTTTTTCTTATATTTCTTCGTATATTTTTTCTTCTTAACAAATTTTATTAATTTGCTTAAGTCTCGATGTTCCTTTTAAACAAAAATCCTAAGTATTACCGATTATTTCAAAATTTTACAACTAATTTCTAATAATACATATGCAAATTTATTCTTCGTGTATATAGTGTATCATTTTTCTTATACAATTGATCCTGTAGAAGGGCCACGCTGTGCCCGAAAGCTTGATGTCTTAATAAATCAATGAAGAAACTTAAAAAAAAAAAAAGATGTCTTAATAAATCAATGAAGAAACTTATCTCCTGAGTATTTTATCCTTGCCACGCATGTAATTAGGAAGATTTTTACCGTTTAGAAATATAAATTTGTGTTTGATGTAAGATGTGGTTGATGTAGAGTCAGTATTGTCGACTGATGGTCAGTTTACGCCGTTGAAAGGACAGTAGAATGTAAGCCAGTTGAAGTAAGATGGGTGTATCAGGAGATATCACTCCAGTTGTAGTCTATTAGTAAGATAAGTAGTGCTGTCAAGTAGGACGGTTTGTTATATGATCATGCCAAGTACTAGAGCCAAGTACTGTTTTCTTAAAGCGGCTGTGTGGAAACTGATGATGAGGTTTATTGACATGTGCAAGGAGGTCCTAGGTTTGAAAGGTAAAAGATATCGGATTTACTTGTAGTGTTGTAAAGTCAACTTTGGAGTGGAAGTAACCAACGTGGCAATATGCAATATTGTAATGGCTATATAGTTACATTTCTACAAATATTAGAGACACCGGCTATTTTCATTATACTTAGCCTATGTAACTATTTGGTTCAAGTTGCAAACGACAATTTACCAAAAGCGCCGCAATACTAGGTCAATTTCTGGGAAAAGTGGAGCAAGTTCCAAACAGCTTTCCAAAAGTACTGCAATACCAGGCCAACCTGTGGAAGAGGTGGAGCACATTCCCTTCAACTCTCAAATATAGAATTTCAATACCAGGCCAACCTGTGGAAGAAATAAAACCAGTTTAGAATATTCAGGATATCACTGCAATACCTTAGCAACCTATAAAATAGGTGAAGCAAATTCGCAACACATTTTCGAATATCAAACAAACGTATACAAAAAAAACCAATTCCAAATAACAACTCTCCTATAGTGCTGCTTTAACAGGCCAACCTATGGAAGAGGTGGAGCACATTCCCTTCAATTCTCAAATAGAATTTCAATACCAGGCCAACCTATGGAAGAGGTGGAGCACATTCCCTTCAATTCTCAAATAGAATTTCAATACCAGGCCAACCTAAGGTAGAGGTGGAACACATTCCCTTCAATTCTCAAAAAGGATTTCAATACCAGGCCAACCTATGGAAGAGGTGGGGCACATTCCCTTCAATTCTCAAATAGAATTTCAATACCAGGCCAACCTATGGAAGAGGTGGAGCACATTCCCTTCAATTCTCAAATAGAATTTCAATACCAGGCCAACCTAAGGTAGAGGTGGAGCACATTCCCTTCAATTCTCAAATAGGATTTCAATACCAGGCCAACCTATGGAAGAGGTGGAGCACATTCCCTTCAATTCTCAAATAGATTTTCAATACCAGGCCAACCTAAGGTAGAGGTGGAGCACATTCCCTTCAATTCTCAAATAGAATTTCAATACCAGGCCAACCTATGGAAGAGGTGGAGCACATTCCTTAGAATTCTCACAAATAGAATTTCAATACCAGGCCAACCTATGGAAGAGGTGGAACACATTCCCTTCAATTCTCAAATAGAATTTCAATACCAGGCCAGCCTATGGAAGAGGTGGAACACATTCCCTTCAATTCTCAAATAGAATTTCAATACCAGGCCAGCCTATGGAAGAGGTGGAACACATTCCCTAGTATTCTCACAAATAGAATTTCAATACCAGGCCAACCTATGGAAGAGGTGGAACACATTCCCTTCAATTCTCAAATATAATTTCAATACCAGGCCAGCCTATGGAAGAGGTGGAACACATTCCCTAGTATTCTCACAAATAGAATTTCAATACCAGGCCAACCTATGGAAGAGGTGGAACACATTCCCTTCAATTCTCAAATAGAATTTCAATACCAGGCCAGCCTATGGAAGAGGTGGAACACATTCCCTAATATTCTCACAAATAGAATTTCAATACCAAGCTCGGACAACAGATAAGTTGTACAATTGAAAGTTTTCCCTCAGCGGGGTTCAGTATACCTGTGTTGTATTGAAATGAAGCAATTAAGTGAAGAGTGTTGTAATAATCAGAACAATGGCCCCGCGCAGTCCTTTGTTCTCTCATTCACCGCTGATTAATTGTTGGATACCGGAAGTGGCAGGACTTCCGCATCTGCCTCATCGATTCCTCTCGTGTTGATGACTCTCTTAATTAGATCCCCGGACCATCAACACCGAAACCTCACCTACTAGCTCGCGCTATTATATGCTCAGAAATTTTGCTATGAATATTCGAATTCGGGTAAATATCACTCCAATGACTGGTGTGCCTCCTTAATCATTCTCTTCCAAGGTGATCGATTTATAGCCATAGTCTGGTGAATAGATGATGCCTTGGTCCAGTTTGCCCATTCATTGAGGATTATCGTGGAAAAAATAATGAGCTGGTTTTCCTCCCCAGCCTTCTGTATCCTGCCTTTAACGTAATAATAGGCTTATTCTCATTTGGAAGTCATTTCCACAGCTTAAAGAGCAAATAACACCTTCCTTCATATTTAGATGAAGATACATTTACACTCTCTGCTCTAAGATAAAATATTTGAATTATTTTTGACCCGTATGTTTTTTTTAACAAAACAATTTAATATTGCCCTTACCATGCAATGTTACGATAATGGGAGGACCTGACTCATTATTAGTAAACCCTCCCAGCGGTTTCGCCAGTTTAATCTACCATACCACTACAGATGCTGCGCTAATGAATCATATTAATATTCTCTGCTCTCTCCTGGCTTAGCTGGCTTAGTCGCTCTAGGACGTTCTCCATCCAAAGAAAGGCTACCTCTCCCCTCAAAATAAACTCTTAACACTAAGCGCTATCTATTGACCATCTCTGCTAACTTCAAGACTCGGGTCGTCTCTACCAGGACTCCAGTTCGATCTTGTAGTTTGAAGAAATTATCTAAAACTATGATGTCATCATACATATGCAACAGCGAAATTCGAAGATCTCTAAATCGAAATGTAACACGTTTTATAAAGTCTATATTTAAAAATAGCCGCGTGTGTGTTTACACAAACAGAGACATAAAAACTGAGATTTCCAAAAGCTACTCCTCCCTTTATCTAGAGTTACTAGGAGGCTGTGTGAGGCACGAGCGCCATGTGACATCATGGTACATGGTAGCTTTTGGTTAAAGAGCCTTCTCCGAAAGCTCAGCTTTTATATCCCTGTTTATAATAAAAACAAAAAGGATGAGGCGCGCGCTCATAAAAATTAAATAAACAACAAAAGGTTTTATAAAGACCCCTTTGGGACTTATACAGATTTTCCGAGTAGAAGATGCTATATACAGAAATAACAGTAATAGTAACAATAATCAGCAATATATTCGAAGTTAGGATCAGACATGACGTGGCCACGCAATAATATTAGAAACGAAGGCGATAAAAACGTGGTGATTTTCTTTTATTGATAAAATACAAGCTTTCAGGCAAGAATGCCCTTCCTCAGGTTACAACTGAGGAAGGGCATTCTTGCCTGAAAGCTTGTATTTTATCAATAAAAGAAAATCACCACGTTTTTATCGCCTTCGTTTCTAATAATCAGCAATATTTCTGTGAAAAATAGACACTTCGGCCAGTTAGAGTTTTTTTTTATTTTCTCAACGTTTCAACAAAAATCTTTGTCTTTGTCAAGAGAAAAAAATAAAAATAAACATTTGGCAAGGCGTTAAAAATTGTTCTGAGGTTGCAAGGGCGTTCTCACGTGATTTTTCGAATTTAGTACAACATCTAAAGCATGAGTCAAAAACAAATATTAAACTCGTCAAAGACTATGATCTTGCCAGGTATCTTCAGAATAATCAGCAATGTTATTTACAATGTATCAAATAGGGAGAAAGAAGAAAGAAAGGTCTCTCTCTCTCTCTTATTCCTCGCGTCTGTCAAGTCATCAATACACAGGTTCTTTCTGAGCCTTGAGATGAAGGGAGAACGTGACTTACTGTCTGGAGGAGGACTCTCTGTCGTTGGGGGAATCTCCTCGACTGTATATAACTGTATATATTTTACTCTTTTATTTTATCTATCTTTTTATAATATACTACTACCATTGACTTGTGTATGAGGTCAATAAAATATTTTTAAATCTCAAATTTCTCTCTTGTTTAACCCTATATAACTTTATATGAACGATAAAAGTAGTTTCAATCTCAAACTCTCTCTCTTTGGCATAAAATTATATATAAAATTAAATATATTTATTTCAAAAATAGCTGTTTTTGTTTTAAAAGCCGTTATGATAGAGTTGGGAAGAAGCTAGGAGATGTAGAGAAAAAAGAAGGACGTTATATACAATCGTTATTCATGATAAAATGGTGAAAAACTTTTAAAATTACAAAATATTTCTTCTCAATAACAACAACAAAGGCTTTTATTAGGGCCCATTGCCCTGTATGGATTCGCCATACAACAACAAAATAATACAGTACTTTTTTTCTCCTTTTCCCCATGTGCACGTGAGCCTTTGTTTGAAAAATGATTTATTTACACATCTGTTCTAAAACTTTCCTCACTACCTCTTTTGTGTATGTGAATCTATTTACAATTGATCTGTAGAAATTATAGAGTTCTATTGTTATATATATTTTTTCCGAAATAGTTATCAGCGTCTTCAGTGGGTTGCTAAATCTCCAGAAGGTGTTTTTAAGAATATTTTTTCTCTATATCATATTGTAAATATTTCTTGTTAGATATAGTCAGTATTGCTTTATTAAGCCCGTTGAAGAGCGATTATTACTTGAAAGCTAGCAATTTTAAAATAAACAGAAACTCATTGTGAGGAAATATTTTGTAATTTTAAAAATATACAATGGGATAAAGGAGCGAGTATATTGTAGCGGTGATGTTGAGCCATGTTGAGACTTTGTTCAACGTTTGGTTCAGTTTAGAATATAAATATGGGCGGTAGGGAGTGTCTATGTATATATTACACGAGGATTGATCCAGTTCATTGGCATGTGTTGTACGGAGGTCCATTGTTGTCGTGCATTGTTGATAGGACCTTGCTCTGTTGATTGATTGTGTTGCGACGGACTTTATTGCTATTCTAGGTATTTCTGTGGACTCTTATTGTCTCTGGTAATGTTCTTTACTTATATTGGATTTGCGTCAGTTGTTTTTGTGTATTCTTGTTAACTTTGAGTCTGTTGTGTTTCTGGTATGTTATGGTTCTTTGTCTATATGTTGTTTTTAGATCTGTATTTTTCTATATGTTTTGGTTCTTTACTTATATTGGTTTTGCGTCAGTTGTTTGTGTGTATTCTTGTTGGCTTTGCGTCTGTTGTGTTTCTGGTATGTTATGGTTCTTTGTCTATATGTTGTTTTTAGATCTGTATTTTTCTATATGTTTTGGTTCTTTACTTATATTGGATTTGCGTCAGTTGTTTGTGTGTATTCTTGTTGGCTTTGCGTCTGTTATGTTTCTGGTATGTTATGGTTCTTTGTCTATATGTTGGTTTTAGTTCTGTATTTTTCTGTATGTTTTGGTTCTTTACTTATATTGGATTTGCGTCAGTTGTTTGTGTGTATTCTTGTTGGCTTTGCGTCTGTTATGTTTCTGGTATGTTATGGTTCTTTGTCTATATGTTGTTTTTAGATCTGTATTTTTCTGTATGTTTTGGTTCTTTACTTATATTGGATTTGCGTCAGTTGTTTGTGTGTATTCTTGTTGGCTTTGCGTCTGTTGTGTTTCTGGTATGTTATGGTTCTTTGTCTATATGTTGTTTTTAGATCTGTATTTTTCTGTATGTTTTGGTTCTTTACTTATATTGGATTTGCGTCAGTTGTTTGTGTGTATTCTTGTTGGCTTTGCGTCAGTTGTTGTTTCTGGTATGTTATGGTTCTTTGTCTATATGTTGTTTTTAGATCTGTATTTTTCTATATGTTTTGGTTCTTTACTTATATTGGATTTGCGTCAGTTGTTTGTGTGTATTCTTGTTGGCTTTGCGTCAGTTGTTGTTTCTGGTATGTTATGGTCCTTTGTCTATATGTTGTTTTTAGATCTGTATTTTTCTATATGTTTTGGTTCTTTACTTATATTGGATTTGCGTCAGTTGTTTGTGTGTATTCTTGTTGGCTTTGCGTCTGTTGTGTTTCTGGTATGTTATGGTTCTTTGTCTATATGTTGTTTTTAGATCTGTATTTTTCTATATGTTTTGGTTCTTTACTTATATTGGATTTGCGTCAGTTGTTTGTGTGTATTCTTGTTGGCTTTGCGTCAGTTGTGTTTCTGGTATGTTATGGTCCTTTGTGTATATGTTGGTTTTTAGATCTGTATTTTCTGTATGTTTTGGTTCTTTCCTTTTACTTATATTGGTTTTGCGTTCGATGTTTGTGTATATTCTTGTTGGCTTTCCGTTTGTTGTGTTTCTGGTATGTTACGGTTCTTTGTCTATATGTTGGTTTTTGATCTGTATTTTTCTATATGTTTTGGTTCTTTACTTATATTGGATTTGCGTTCGATGTTTGTATTCTTGTTAACTTGGCATCCGGTGGTATGTTGTAGTTCTTTGTGTTATCTGTCGGTTTTAGATCTGTATTTTTCGGTATGTTTTTTGTTATTTATATATATACTTGTTTGTTTTACGTTCAGTGATTGGGTTACGGCGCTTTGTGTGTATGCGCTTGTCGATTGTCACGTCAGTTATTTCTTTATGTTTGGTTTCTCTATGTGCATTGTGTGTGCTAAATTCTGGGCATGTAGACGTTCTGTTTAGTGGGGGCCGTGTCTACTTTGGCCATTTTAATTCTTAGAGGCGATTTCTCTCTCTCTCTCTCGAAGTAAATAAAAATTCACAAATATAACAAGACCAACTTGATAAAGCGATACCGAGATTTTCTTTATATAACACCAATTTCTACAACTACACGTGTAGTACCATGTTATTGAAAATATAAGAGTAGAACTAAATGTGTACATTTCGACATACGCAGTCGTTCAAACAATTCTAATCCTGAGAAGAGATAAAAGCCGAAGCATTTCTTTATTAAAGAGATTTAAGTTTAGGGAACTCTCTTACATAGAGGTATTCGTATACAACCTGTTGAAGGAGGTTATTGTCCAAAAGCTTGCCAAGCTTATATTTCTTTAATACTCGTCGCCGTTAACTTTTGTCTCTGCTTCCTCTAATTTATTCCAAGCCTATTGAGTTCGGGCTGCTGCAGAAGGGTCATATTTATCAGCAAGAATTAAATGAATGACGCCAGCTTTCCCTTGAGTGTCTATAAAATAGAAACTTCCTTTTGCTAAATCAAATTTCAATTGAATTGAGAATTTTATGAGCTAAAATGCAAACTTATAATTCTAATCATTATACTCAGCGATATATATCGACGGTTTCGCGCCCCCCCCCCCCCCCTTATATACACACACACACACAAAGATTTTAAAAATAGTTTTTACTTTTGTATTTAATCAAAAAAAGGCATATATTGGATCAAAATATCATTTATTTTACCAATATTTCAGTTGGCTGAAGCCAACCTTTATCAAGGTATTATAACATTTTAAAGTGTGACTTTAGTATGTAAATATGTATAGAAGAATGTCAGTTTTATACGAACGGATCTAGAGACCGATAGCGGGCAAGGTGTCACCTAAAAAAAAAGATTATCATATTTGGGTTATTTTTATCTTATTTCAATTTAAAGCGCTATGTCCCCCCTAAGGACAATTGCACTGTCATACATGTATGCCTTTACATTTGTCTATACATATCTATATTTACAATAATTTTAGGCCGTGAATAGAATAGTCATATGATATTTACAATGGAAAAAAAATCTTTATCGGGTTCATAGACAGGGACGTGTTGACGTAATTCTATAATTAGACAAACAAGGACCCAATTCCTAAGTCTCCGTTATTCAATATTCGAGGTCTGTTATGATCTCCGTGTTTATTACTTGTTCATATGTAAATCATATTCTACGTCTTGTATATATTCCAACTTTCCATCCCTCCCCCAATTGCATATTATATTTGGATGAATATCAAATAAAATTACAAAGGATTGTGGAGACAGCTAGGCTAGACATCCTATGTAGTAGAACGATATTTGAAAATTAACCCGCATGTGTTTCTTTTGAACGAAAAATCGAAATTTATTTTAAGGAGAAATAACGATTATTTCTAACCTTAGGGATGAGGTATGAAAGGATGAATTGTGAAGAGTAATGGATGAACGGAAAAATAGAAGTGTCCAGGGATAGGAATCCTATATTGTGTCCAGGAACTGACACCAATGACGCCTTAATAGATAGAGACACCAGAACCCTGAATAGTTAGAGACACAAGTCTCTTCCAGCAATTCCAAATATAAACCCAACAATAGTGAACCCTAGTTTATTTTGATGGACAGTTGGACCTGACTCTGTCTGACTCGAGGCTGTGACGTCAGCAGCGACCATCTGTTCTTCTATCTTGCTCCACGATTCCTTTGAAACTCTCTTAGCGTTTCCTATCCCCACATGACTGTGTAACTCAACTCATCACAAGTATGGCGACAAGTTGTTATCGTGTCGTGCAGCTTGAGGCGAGGCCCGGGTGTAAATGCTCAAGACCCCAGTGGATACACCTCCTTGCACCACGCAGCGCTCAACGGCCACAAGTAAGTCTGCCCTTCTTGTATAGTTATACTGATGAGGGCCACGTACTGGTGTGGTACCGACCCGAGTTCGCTAGTTGGCAGAGACAGTAAATAGATGGCGCACCGTTTTAGCGTCTATTTTGACGGGATAGGTGACCTTTATTTTTGTGATTTATTTGATTGAAACATACTTTATTCACTTCCAGTCAACATAAAAAAAAAGTTATTTTGTTTGTGATATGTTTATAGGTATGCAACTTTAAAGTGTTATATTTGATATAGTTTTTTCTACATTACTAATTGCTTATACCTCCCTTAAATACGATCATATCCTCTAATTTTTCATTTTTTTTTTTAATTTAGAAAAAAAATGTTTTTATATATCTTTCTTTATATGTAAATAAGGCTCTACTTAACCCTTTCGTTTCTTTAAAAATATTTTTATATAAAAAAATCCTACATATTAGGATGGTCTGGCTCATCAGTGGTGAACCCTCCCTGCGGTTTCGCCAGTTTAATCTACCAGACCGCTCTACTATTGTATTAAGCTGATCTTTTTATTCATTGGAAGGGGGATCAGAACTGAAAAGCCAAGCTTACCCCAATTTTTTTCTTATTGCAGTGTAAGGAATATAGGAGCACATATTATTGTATTAAAAATACAGAAAGAAAAAAAATCGAGGCAAAATTATTCCTTTTTTTTTTAAATACAGATGGCGCTATTTTATCTTTTTAATTAAATAATTAATGTTTTTAAAAATATACTCTCAAGAGAGTTTTATAATTAGCAATCAAAACAATTATTTCTACAAATTTAATAAATAAAAAAATATATAATTACAGCTCTTTAGAAACTTAATTAAGAGGGAACATTTTATAAAAAGTTTTTCCATAAAAAAAAAAAAAAAAAGAAATAATTCTCTTAATTAATAGAGAAAAGAGGAAATAGAGAGGGTAAATAAGGAACATACAACAAAAGAAAAAAAAAAACAAAATCCTCAAAAATACGATTTTTCCTTTTCAAAGAAGAAAATCTCGAGGCAAAATCCACTAACAGATTTATAGAAAGAGCAAAAAAACGCCATCTAGATATAAGAAAAGAAAGTATTTAAGTATTAATGTTTATTTTTACACAAAAATCAAGCCTCTACTCTGTCCTCTCTTACTACGATGAAAAAAATAATAAGAAAAATAAGATTTAGCTACATTGACGGTTTTAATTTGCATAACCATTGGTTGCTCGAGGGAATTTACCATATTGGTATAATGTCATCTTTTGTTTTCTTTCTAAATTTTGTCTTGTTTTCTTTGGGTTTTAATCCTACCCTCCTTGGTCAGGAAGTATTCCCCTAGGCGGGAATTGGGTCACGTAGATACATTAGTCCTGAAGGAAAATCTTAAAAAAAAAAAAAAAAGGAAACAATAAAAATTTAAATGGAAGCTAATCGACTATCATTGTCTTTAATATGTTAGTTCTTTCTTTTGGGTCTTTCTTTTGGGGGACCACTACAATGGGATCGTTTTTTTTACATTTTTAATATTTTGGCTGCCTACTGCCCGCTTGTTATGAGCACGCGCCCTCTAAATTGTAGGTTATATAACCAGCGCAGTCCCAAAATACAATCGTAGAACGGGTCTCTGGTAGATTAAACTGGCGAAACCGCTGCGAGGGTTCTCCCTTGATGAGCCAGGCCCTGCCAATATTTTTTTCGCTGCAGTATGGGGGAAGGGGAGCAGTATGAAATTGTTTTTAATTGAAAAAAGAGAACAAATCAGTATCAAATTAATTCCAAATTTTGATTATACGAGGGCCATCCAATAAGTAAGTTTCCCTATTTTTTTTTTCTGCGAACGAAACGTTGTAAAAATTAGTTAGTATAGAAGAAATGGTCACTAGGATGCGTTGGAAGCTGGTGACCTTCAAAATCACGCTACTCGTACGCGCAAGTCCGTAGCGCTTCAGTTTCCATGGAGCTACCACTGGTGAACGTGTCCACTTGCGAACTCCGTTCTGTAATTCGTTTTTTCACGGCGAAAAATTAAACTGCGGTCAATATTCATCGCAATTCAGTGTCAGTGTATGGTGAAGAATGTATGAGCATCCAAATGGTTCGCCGATGGCGTTCATGGTTCTTAGAAGGACGGCAAAACGTGCACGATGACGAGCGAAGCGGCAGCCCCGTTACTGCCACGGACAATGCAGCCGTTGCTGCTGTTCGGAATGTGGTGGAAGCAGATCGCCGAGTCACCATTGACGAAATAATGATTCGACTGCCTCCTGGAATCGAAATTAGACGCTCTTCGATTGGAACAATCATGTCAGATGTTTTGAATTTTCTCAAAGTCTGCACAAGATGGGTCCAACGGATGGAGGCAGCCCGAGCTTTCCTGGAAATGCATCAAAGAGATGGAGATCAACTGTTTTCCAGTATTGTCACTGGAGATGAAAGCTGGGTGCATCATTCAACTCCAGAAACAAAACGACAAAGCATGGTGTGGAAGAAGCCTGAGGAAAGTGCACCAAAAAAGGCGAAGGTCACAATCTCTGCAGGCAAAGTTATGGCCATGGAAAACTTCAAATGGGAAATTTTCACACATCCACCTTATTCTCCGGAACTTGCCCCAAGCGACTTCCATCTTTATCCAGCACTCAAGTGGCACCTTGGAGGCAAGCACTTTGCGAATGATGACGAAGTGCAGGCGGAGGCGAACCACTGGCTACGAAGACAGGACACGGCTTGGTACATCAGTGGTATCTAAAAATTGCTACAACGGTACCAAAAATGTTTGGACAGAAATGGTGATTATTTAGAAAGGTAGTCTATGAGTTGTATAATGAAAATAAAATAACTGCATAATTGTAAATAATGTCGTTTATTTGTTAAAAAATAGGGAAACTTATTTATTGGATGGCCCTCGTAGATGGCGCGATAATGCCTTTTTTTTAATACATAATGATGATTATTATTTTAAAAAATATCTTTTGTGTGTGTATATATATATTATGGATGTGGATATATTGCTGATAGGATATTGATATATACACTCATGGACAAAACTTAAGGAAGTGGAAAGTCTTTGATGTCGCCGGTCGTCTGTTTTTATTTATTTATTTTCTTTAAGGAGACAGAAGAAATTTTGTTCACACTTGGTTATCTCGTGTGTCTTCAATAAAGGTCACTGTAATATCTTTCAGAGTTATTGTCCCGATATACATGCTAAAAGGTACAACTTCCTTAAGTTTTGCCCATGAGTGTATATTATATTTCTACCTGTATATATGTCCAAATATTGCAGTGGAAACTTCCGATGTAATCAAGTCTATTCCTAGAGCTGGACATTTATATCCTCTCTCTCTCTCAAGATCTTTTTTAAAAGATCGAAACGTCTAATAAGAATAAAAATAATGTATTGGGGAGGAAAAACATAAAGGTTTTAGTTAGAGATAGGGTCTTGTTAAATATACTAGGTCGCTGTGTCTAATTATAGGGGATTATTTCCGTGTTTCCTTTAAAGTGGGGTTTATTTACTTTGTGTATGAATTGAAATTAATTTTCTTTATCTCTCTTTGTAGAGAATGAACGTGTGCGAATCATCCATATATATTGTGTTCTACCACATGGGGAAATTTTAGAATGCTGCAGCGAAGTCATTTCGCGATCTCAGCGTGCCCTTTTTGGGCGATGGAACAATCAGCAAGTTGAAATACACTCATGGATAAAACTTTAGGAAGTTTTACTTGTTAGCATATATATATTTATTAATTAAAATGCATATTTTGGATCTAAAATAAAACAAACATTTTATTTAATATAAAATGCCAATATTTCAATAGGCTATACGCCTAACCTCATCAGGACGTTTCTTGTTTTTAAACTGCTTTGGATGATCACGCGATGCCTTCACGCGACAATATATAGAATATTTACAACTCTGGGGCTAATATTTAAAATATATACATATACAAATATCAATAATAATAGACTATATACACATGATTCATAATAAGTATAAGAAAAGAATTTTAAATCGATTTGAACTGTAAATATAACGGAGGGATGTCAATTTTTCTATTAATACTTATTAATAATAATAATATTTATTTATATATGTATGACAATATTACGTGTAGGGTGGAAGGGAAATGAAATAAACGACTCAATTAATCAAAAATAAAAACTGCCACTGTGTGTGTGAGAGGCGTCCACCTAGAGACCATGGTTTCATTAGATCCTTGTGGATCTCAGTTGACATCGTGGCTTTGTCACCCACCTAGGTCTTCTAGTTTGCCGAGACGGTCAATAGATGGAGCTTAGTTTTAACGTCTGTTTTGACGGGAGAGGTGACCTTTATTTTCATAGGTTAATTTCCTACCTGCAAAATTTCCATCTAGATATATATTCATGTAAATACTTTTTCTATATATTTTTTCTTGAATTATTTCTCGATAAACCTTGGATCAAATTGTTGGGTCGTTGAGGTAGGTACAGCCTGCACCACGCTGACAAAGGGTAAACAGCCCGAAACGCGTACGTGGTTGGCTATTCCTTGATTTATCAAGTAATTGGGTTGACTAAATATTATGAAATAACCTAAACCAGCGTTTAGTTGGAGGGGAGGGTTGGCTCATTATTTTATCATTGCAGTAAGGGCAGTAGAAAATTGTTTTATTTCGAAAAGAATGATACGTGTTAAAAATATTTTATATTTCTCATAACAGATGGTACGCTAATGTATCAGAAAGATAGGTATCAGTGTTAGGTTACCTATTAGTCAAATATTTCTAGATATCCGCTTGACAAATGTTACTATTACGGGTTAACACAAGATACAATATACTAGGGCCTACAGTAAGAGTGACTTAAACACCGAAAAAGATACACTAAAAAGTACAACACCAACAACAAAAAGGAGGTCAATAAAAAAAACACGATTTGTTAAATAAAATAAAAACAGTACTTTTATTTGCAGCGTTGATAAGAAGCGGACCGGGGTTACACAGGTATGCGAGGAGATCACCAGACAAGCACACAGAGAACGCTTTAAGCCGTCTCTACTCGAACACCACTCCACGACTCCTCGCATTCCCTTTCAACCCTCTTTTATGTACAAACATGGCCACATTGGTCCAATGACGTGGGAGTTCACTTAACAAATAAACAACATTCTTCCCGCATAACTGAGAAGATTAAAACTGCTATGTTTGTCAAATAATTTGACACACTTACCGGGCAGATGCCATGTCCATTAGGCTACCCTGGACATATTTCTCCGTTCGTAAATAATATATAAAGTAATTTATAATACAATATAATGAGGCTTATGATTGTAGAACGACATTTGAAAATTATCCCGCATATGTTTCTTTTGAACGAAAAATCGAAATT
Organism: Cordylochernes scorpioides; assembly: GCA_030710605.1. Taxonomy (NCBI): domain Eukaryota; kingdom Metazoa; phylum Arthropoda; class Arachnida; order Pseudoscorpiones; family Chernetidae; genus Cordylochernes; species Cordylochernes scorpioides. Next base: position 6,288,766 of record CP092876.1, on the reverse strand, counting down.
TATTTTAAGGAGAAAATAACGATTATTTCTAACCTTAGGTATGAAGTATGAAAGGATGAATTGTGAAGAGTAATGATAAACAGAAAATCCCTGGAATCCATGCCTGGATATTTCTAGATATACTTGCCTGGCTTTCCTTTTAGAGAGTTTAGAATTAGAAAAACAAATTGTAAGGTATAGAGAGGGGAATCTAGAGTGTGGTTTTATTTTAGACTACAAGCTGCTGACCGTGCTCTTTATAGAAGTGGTCGGCCATTTTGGAAATCTTGAGTGCAGGTTTATATTCGGCTTCTTCTCTTACAGGCATTCTTCAAGTAACTCTTTTACATATTAAAAATATAAATTTGTATTAAAAGAAAGGTTCCCCTTTCTCTCTCCCATCTAAATAGACTTAAATACAATTTGGATTTTGACTGGCATTCACTGATGTTTGACACTTCTGTTAATTTACTCGATTCAAATCTCCTAAATATAGATAGTGTCATAACCAAAAATGTACATAGCTTGTAACTGTAAATAATACATCGGCAGCTTGTCGAATGTTATGTACCTAAGCTCCGATAGGTGGCGGGCGCGCTAGGCGGGAAGTTTGTAAACAATAGTCGCCATCTTGAGGAGAGGAGCCGATCGCCAGCCGTTTGGGTCTCTGACATTACTTCCTTAATTTACCATTATTTTTATCCATTTAACTTAGTTTACCTCTATTTCTTTTTTATCCCTCAAACTTATTAACTATTTAAAGTCATCTAATAAATTATTATTTTATTCTACGTCACCTTCATTACTGTGACAATAGAAATAATGCAATAGATTTCTGGAGATGTGTTTATTTTTATTAATGTAATCTCTCAAGCTTTCATGCATCTCTGTACCCATCTACAGGAGTACATTATTATTCGTTTTATGTATTCCTGTGGAAGGGAACAGGTATGGCCGAAAGCTTGAGATATTACATTAATTTTATATTTATATTCCTCTGTATCACACACAATTAGATTTCACTTCCATCAATAATTGACATTATGACCCAGAATAAGTATATTGCTACGGCGTTTTATGGTTTCCACAAGTCCATATCTCAGAAGAAGGCCAAGTGACACTCACTCCTCACTTTCTTACTGCTACTCTTTTTGTGTTGTTTTTCTTGCTTCCCTCTTTCTCTTTCTTGTTTTTTTTTCTTTTCCTTCTGTCTATATCGTTATTTCCTTTGTCTCACTGTTTTGTTCTTATGCATACCTCTGGTGAATCCTGTATAGGGTCAGTGACCCTAAATAAAGACATTTTGTTGTTGTTGTTGTTGTATCAATTAGATTAATCAAATCTCCGAGGATATGTTTTTTCATTACACTTTTTACGAATGTACAAGATATCGGGTTTTTAAACGTCTCTTCTACAGGTAAAAATGTTAGAAAATAAAAATAAACTCATCTCTCCAAAAACCTGTGTAGTATTGTTTCCAACTTATGTAAATTTCCATTTAAACTTAAACTATATAATAAAATAAATAAAAGAGATTCGTTTCATGAGATCATTAAACCAAGAGTTTGTCTCTTGTTTCTAGAATTACTCTAAATTCCGATATACACCTGGAAAGTGATAAACCAGCATCTCAATTTGGAAAATAATCGATCAGGTTTGTAATAAATCAATACAAAGGAACCGTGTCTCTCTCTCTCTGACCAATAAAGACTGTATATATTTTATATATATGTATATTTATCGAAATATATTGTTTTATATTTATATCTATTTATTCGTTATTTATCATTATATAATCTTATTTATTCATGTATTTAACCATATATAATCTTATATGGACATTGTAATAAATCAGTTTCAATCTCAATCTCTCTCTCTTTTGTGGCGGAGTCTTTCCCGCGGTGAACGCCACCGATAACGACTTGTATATATTTATATATATATATGTATATTTATCAATTATTTTATCTATTTATATCTATTTATTCATATATTTATCATTATATAATCTTATTTATTCATATTTATATTTATTCCTTATTTATAACCTTATATATAACATAATATGAACATTGAAATAAAGTAGTTTCAATCTCAATCTCTCTCGTTTTTTTTAATTGAGCTCGCCGTCAGACATTTTTAATTAAGTAATTACTTTCTCTTCTAATTTGTGTGAACTTTCCATTTAATACCTCCTTTAAAATATGGAAGAATATTTTTTTGTAAAAGTCAAGTTGAGTCTTTTTTTTATTACTAACGATTTTCTTTTTTTGAGCTCTCATTGTTGGAAATTAGATTCTTCACTCTTTTTTACAAAACTGAGAGTTTTTCTCACTGTTTCATCTATCATCTATAGAACTGGAAACTTAATTCTATTTTTTAGGTAGAAATATATATATATATATATATAAAGGGATATACAATAATAACAAAAAAAGTAAACTATTTTGAAAGAGAATTTCCCGGTTATGCAAATAATTGAGGTATAGCGCCACCTATCGGAATAAATATTGATTTCTCAGGAAGCCTCTTATGTGAAAAATAATTTTAAAAATAGAAAAGGTCAGGTGTAAGTCAGGTGTTTTTTTTAAATATATTATATATATGCAACTATAATATGTACATATATAACAACATATACACCTCTCCCTTTAATTGTGCCTCAAAACAATGCATTGTATATCACACTAGTGAAACACTTTACTAGTGGAAAAATGACCCGCAACAACACCAAGTTTAGGAGAATACAGACATAAAAACCAACAACCTATATACCATGGGGTTTCAGGCTATGGCCCTCATCAGTACAGTGGCGGTTTCGATTTTTGAATTTGCCTAAACTGGTGTTGTGTGACTCATTCTTTATCATCACTAGTAAATTTTTGTACCAGGGTGATGAACAAGGGCATCGTTTTGATGCTTAATTAAAGGGAGAGGTGCCTCTTTTGGTATATGAATATAATCCTCCCGCAACTTTATGTTATATATATATGTGTGGAAATTTTGCCGGGAGGAAATTGATCTAAAGAGACATGGGTCGCCTCTCCCGTCAAAACAGACGTCTAAAACCAGTCGCCATCTATTGACCGTCGCCGCAACTAGCGGCCTCGGGTCGGTGACAAAGCTGGTGTTGTGGCTTTGTCACCGACCCGAGGCCGCTAGTTGCGGCGACGGTCAATAGATGGCGTCTGGTTTTAGACGTCTGTTTTGACGGGAGAGGCGACCCTTGTCTCTTTAGATATATATGTGTGTATAGAAGATCCATTAGGAAAGTAAGGGCTACAATACAAATTTTATTTAATACTAAAATTATATAGGGAAAATACCGCTAATATACTCATCGCTTGAAGTTCATTTTCATTTGTATTTAACAATACTTTTAATTTGAAAGTATTTTAGTAATGATAATTTAAAACGCCGGTTTCAAGACCTGATTATATTTGAATTTTTCTAGTCCTCCTTGTGAACCTTTTAGACACGTGATTGTTGAATAAGGTACACGTGTTGAAATTGATTCTGAATATTGGCGCGAAATACAATACAATACAAAACGCGCTAGGTATGCAAATATTTTGGCGAGTTACATATACGTATAACTTACCATAAAAAGTGTTCAAAATATATAAATTGAGAACTTTTTTTGGGTGTCTTTATCTTTTTCCCACCCTGTATATCTTCAACTCTAGGTTTAGAAAGGTCCGAAAAAAATTATATATAAATCTTGCTGTTATTTATATCTACATAGTATTTGTAACAAATAAATTTACTGGAAATGTGTTTCTTTTCAATAATATCATCAAATATTATCTCTACAGACCTTACTGCAATGATGCAATGGTCGGTAGAGATAATTTTAATTCTATTATTCAAAAGAAACACATTTATTTGTTACATATTTTTTCGATATATGGCAATTAAATTTATAAATCTACATAGTATATCCCACAATATCAAGAGAATGTTCAAAATTATCTTGTACAATAATTATATTTATATTTGTTTAATATACATTCACTGAAATACTTAAAGGATATCTTTTATGTTGCCAGTCGTCTGTTTTTCTTTTCTTTTTTGAAGGAGACAGAAGTTGTTCACACTTGGTTATTTCTTGTCTCTTCAATAAAGATCACTGTATCAAATATCTTTCAGAGTTATTGTCTGAATCCCGATATACATGCTAAAAGGTACAACTTCCTTAAGTTTTGTCCATGAGTATATATCTATTCGTAGGTTATAAAAAGGAACAAAAATCCTTGCGCACCAATATTTAAAAAAAGTTCATTATACACTGTGTATTTTTTAAGATTAACAAAAATAATAATAAAGAGCCCTATGAGCAGATTTAAAAAAAATCTTTTTTGTTTTTAGAAGCATCCTAGACTTCACACTGCGTGAATTCATTAATTAAATTGAAAATTTTATAAAAGGGAGAGAGAGAGAGAGGAAAATTTAATTAAAAATAACTAATATAATTAACCTTCTTTTAATTACAATTTGTGGTATTCGTTTTTTTTTTCAAGACCCATTTTTTTTAAATCAAAAATTTGTTAAAAAGTAATTTGTAAAAAAAACTTTGAAGTATAGTTTAGAGTTAAAAACCAAAACTTTATTAGAGAGGAAAGTGTTTTTTTAATGTTCGTGAACAATCCACTGTGGGTTCGATTCCCATCCCTGGACACTTTATTTTTCCGTTTATCATTTCTCTTCACAATTCATCCTTTCATACTTCATCCCTAAGGTTAGAAATAATCGTTATTTCTCCTTAAAATAAGTTTAGAGTTTTCGTTCAAAAGAAACACATGCGGAATAATTTTCAAATGTCGTTTTACAATCACGGGCCGCATTATATTGTATTGTAATACATCCCTTTATTCATATAAAAGAGCATACCTGGATCTGTAAAGAGGGAAAAAAAAACTTTTTTTTTTCAAAATATTTCGAGAGATTGCTCCCTCTTTATCAATTTATTGCACAGTAAACTTTAATTTAGAAATTCTTGTAGATCACATGGAAACTACTTTGTTGACCATTGACAAGGTTGTCTTCATGTAATCTACAAGAATTTGTAATCGTAAAGATAAAGGTTGCCTGGCCGGTATTCATAGTTCTTTAAATTAAAGACACTTCGGCCAGTAAATCTTTTTATTACCTCGACGTTTCGACAATAATCTTTTGTCTTCGTCAGGAGCAAACAAAAATTAAAACATTTGGCAAGGCGTTAAAAATAAGAAATGTAATGTAAATGTAAAGAAATGCAAAATATGAGTTGTAAATTAAGTTTATTGTGCAATAAATGGATAAATACGAAGCAATCTCTCTAAATATTTTGAGAAAAAATTGTTTTTTTTTTCTTTACAGATCCAGGTATGCTCTTTTATATAAACTTAATTGATGGATCGACTTTTGACTCAAACTTTCCTTCTCTTGTTAGTGATTCTGACTAACTATGAATACTATTATAGTTTTTATCATTTGTTAACATCTACGTGTTTTGTTGGAAGAAGCTCATAATAAAACGATGATATAGGAGTTGAGGTATCCGATGAATTTTCATAACACAAAAGTATGCATATATATATATATATAATATAAAAAATGAGATTTCTGTTGTATTTTGATTGTTATTTATATAGAATTATTAGCTGTGTTGCTTGATTTTGGTATGCAGCCGTGGAAAAGATTATAATAAAATTAGTTATCAAAAATAGCTGTAATTGAACTAAAGGAATATAGAAAACATAATTTGAGAAAGATATGCCTGATTTAAGGCGTAAGAATAAAAAAAAAGGAAAAACCTATTTACATAATGTACAAAAGGTTAGAGCCGGCCGACGGAAAACAACGACAATGAATTTTTTATAGGGGAAGCGTGACCTCTGGCGGTCGATTTAGCAGAACATTTGAATCTATGAAATATAAATTTGAATATAATAATACTTTAATATAACATATATTAAACTGGCGAAACCGCTGGAAAGGTTCGCAACTGATGAGCCAAGACTCCCTTCCGACATTTTACCATCGTCATTAGAGCAGTGGGAAGTTGTTTTATTTGGTTTTTAAAAAATCGCACTAAATAGTTATTTTTCTTACATCCAGATGGCGCTCTGATGTTTTATGTTTAGATTATTTTAAGGAAGATTTTGTCTGGTTGTTGGTGGCGTATTTACATTGGTAGTTAAAAAGTTTTTATTTTGACCATATACAATTTTTTTTTAGTCCTGGTGTTTTTAAAAATAGGTTTTGGTATAAATTGGTGAACGAGTGGTGTTGATATCCGACTACAACAATGACCTGGGATCGAATCCCGCAATGGGCACTTTGAATGTACACTTTTTGTGAGTGTCAGTGATCAAACGGGGCTTTGTCACCTTTTTAGTACAAAAGTCGTACTGCTTTCTACCCGTATAGACATGTCTCAATCCCGATATACAACACACACATGCTAAAAAGTACAACTTTGCTTTGCTTAAGTTTTGTCCATGAGTATATATAGGACTAGGCCAGCTAACTGTCTACAGACAATAAAAAGCCGGCTGGAACATGGTGGAGATGTAAGTACCATTTAGTAAAGTAAGTTTCCTCCCGAGGTGTAAGTTCTTGCTAAGCGTTCCCGCTAAACGATTCTGCTAGAGTCACAATGGGACTTGGTCAACCATGTATTGTGTGGGCTCCATGGTAATGGTCCTCTTATTTCAAGGAGATTAGCAGAGCCAAGGCTGCTGAAACATGGGTCAACTACTGAGTCAGTACACTTTAGACCGTTATCTTGTTATGTCTACCTTGAGAAAGGTCTTTCTGAGGTGACATGTAGCGTGATGTGTGTTCATTTGGGACATACTATTAGAACACCTATTCGTACTTTCTGTAAACATCGGTCAACTATGGGCAGCTGTATTAGTACACTTTAGACCTCTATCTTGTCATGTCTACCTTGAGAAAGGTCTTTCTGAGGTGACATCTAGCGTGGTGTGTGTTCATTTGGGACATACTATTGGAACACCTATCCGTACTTTCTGTAAACATCGGTCAACTCTGGGTGCTGTTGTTAGTACACTTTAGACAGTTACCATGTTATGTCTACCTTGAGAAAGGTCTTTTTGAGACGTGTGTTTTTTGAGACATACTATTGGGACGCCTATTCGTACTTTCTGTAAACATGGGTTAACTATGGGCAGCTGTATTAGTACACTTTATAGACCGCTATCTTGTAATTTATACCTTGAGGAAGGTATTTCTGAGGTGACATTTTGCGTGATGTGTGTTTTTTGAGACATACTATTGGAACACCTATTCGTACTTTCTGTAAATATGGCTCAACTCTGGGCAACAATTTTAATACACTTCAGATCGTTATCTTGTAATATCTACCTTGAGGAAGGTATTTCTGAGGCGACATGTAGCGTGATGTGTGTTTTTTGGGACATACTATTGGAACACCTATTCGTACTTTCTGTAAATATGGCTCAACTCTGGGCAACAATTTTAATACACTTCAGATCGTTATCTTGTAATATCTACCTTGAGGAAGGTATTTCTGAGGCGACATGTAGCGTGATGTGTGTTTTTTGAGACATACTATTGGAACACCTATTCGTACTTTCTGTAAATATGGCTCAACTCTGGGCAACAATTTTAATACACTTCAGATCGTTATCTTGTAATATCTACCTTGAGGAAGGTATTTCTGAGGCGACATGTAGCGTGATGTGTGTTTTTTGGGACATACTATTGGAACACCTATTCGTACTTTCTGTAAACATGGCTCAATTCTGGGCAACAATTTTAATACACTTCAGATCGTTATCTTGTAATATCTACCTTGAGGAAGGTATTTCTGAGGCGAAATGTAGCGTGATGTGTGTTTTTTGGGACATACTATTGGAACACCTATTCGTACTTTCTGTAAATATGGCTCAACTCTGGGCAACAATTTTAATACACTTCAGATCGTTATCTTGTAATATCTACCTTGAGGAAGGTATTTCTGAGGCGAAATGTAGCGTGATGTGTGTTTTTGAGACATACTATTGGAACGCCTATTCGTACTTTCTGTAAACATGGCTCAATTCTGGGCAACAATTTTAATACACTTCAGATCGTTATCTTGTAATATCTACCTTGAGGAAGGTATTTCTGAGGCGAAATGTAGCGTGATGTGTGTTTTTGAGACATACTATTGGAACACCTATTCGTACTTTCTGTAAACATGGCTCAATTCTGGGCAACAATTTTAATACACTTCAGATCGTTATCTTGTAATATCTACCTTGAGGAAGGTATTTCTGAGGCGAAATGTAGCGTGATGTGTGTTTTTTGGGACATACTATTGGAACACCTATTCGTACTTTCTGTAAATATGGCTCAACTCTGGGCAACAATTTTAATACACTTCAGATCGTTATCTTGTAATATCTACCTTGAGGAAGGTATTTCTGAGGCGACATGTAGCGTGATGTGTGTTTTTGAGACATACTATTGGAACGCCTATTCGTACTTTCTGTAAACATGGCTCAATTCTGGGCAACAATTTTAATACACTTCAGATCGTTATCTTGTAATATCTACCTTGAGGAAGGTATTTCTGAGGCGACATGTAGCGTGATGTGTGTTTTTTGGGACATACTATTGGAACACCTATTCGTACTTTCTGTAAACATGGCTCAATTCTGGGCAACAATTTTAATACACTTCAGATCGTTATCTTGTAATATCTACCTTGAGGAAGGTCTTTCTGAGGCGACATGTAGCGTGATGTGTGTTTTTTGGGACATACTATTGGAACACCTATTCGTACTTTCTGTAAACATGGCTCAATTCTGGGCAACAATTTTAATACACTTCAGATCGTTATCTTGTAATATATACCTTGAGGAAGGTATTTCTGAGGCGACATGTAGCGTGATGTGTGTTTTTTGGGACATACTATTGGAACACCTATTCGTACTTTCTGTAAATATGGATCAATTCTGGGCAACAATTTTAATACACTTCAGATCGTTATCTTGTAATATCTACCTTGAGGAAGGTCTTTCTGAGGTGACATGTAGCGTGGTGTGTGTAGGTTTGACACATACTATTGGAACACCTATTCGTACTTTCTGTAAATATGGCTCAACTCTATGCAACAATTTTAGTACACTTTGGACCGCTATCTTGTAATATCTACCTTGAGAAAGGTCTTTCTGAGATGAGATGTTGCATGACGTGTGTTTTTTGGGACATACTATTGGGACGCCTATTCGTACTTTCTGTAAATATGGCTCAACTATGGGCAGCTGTGTTAGTACACCTTAGACCGTTTTCTTGTCATGTCTACCTTGAGAAAGGTCTTTCTGAGGTGACACGTTGCGTGGTGTGTGGCGACCTTTTCTTCATTAGGGAGATTCTATTGGGATACCTATCCGTACTTTCTGTAACATGGTCACCTCTGGCCAACAATGATAGTACGCTTTAGACCGATATCTTGTCATGCACCTTAAGAACATTCTTTTTGAGGTGACATGTAGCGTGATGTGTGTTCATTTGACACATACTATTGGGATACCTATCCGTACTTTCTGTAACATGGTCACCTCTGGCCAACAATGATAGTACGCTTTAGACCGATATCTTGTCATGCACCTTAAGAACATTCTTTTTGAGGTGACATGTAGCGTGATGTGTGTTCATTTGACACATACTATTGGGACACCTATCCGTACTTTCTGTAACATGGTCACCTCTGGCCAACAATGATAGTACGCTTTAGACCGATATCTTGTCATGCACCTTAAGAACATTCTTTTTGGGGTGACATGTAGCGTGATGTGTGTTCACTAGGGGTATTCTATTGGGAAACTTATCCGTACTTTCTGTAAACATCGGTCACCTCTGGGCAACAATGTTAGTACGCTTTAGACCGATATCTTGTAATGTCTACCTTGAGCAAGTTCAACACGTTCTTGCATGTTGCCGAGGGATGATGGTCTCTCGCTCGATGGAGGAGAGGGAATTTACGTCTCTTGGCTGTCCTCGACGACAATACCAGTTTTTGGTAAACTCGGAACATCTTTGTTGGCTAGTATCAGTAAACGGCATTCTCTGTAAGCGGTCTGCGGGGTTGAAATATAGTGTTCCTTGTTGAATTTA
>CP092876.1:6255190-6278556 GCA_030710605.1 Cordylochernes scorpioides | reverse complement strand
CTCCATACACCGTCGAATATTTTTCCAATTTCTCCTACGGATCTTGTAATCGGTCGTCTCTCCACTTTTAAAATAGACGTAAAAACTCCAGAAGGGCGTTCTGAAATTTCGAAATGCTGGTGTTGTGGCTTTGTCACCGACCAGAGTTTGCTGGAATGCAAAGGCGGTCAATAGACGCTTAGTTTAGTGTCGCTCATTCTTCCATGTTACGCAAAACGACAGGTGACATATGTGTGCAGAGACATCGTGTCGCTCCTGCTCCAACATGAGGCGTCCACCAATGTTATGGACAACAAGGGCTCCACTCCGCTCCACCTGGCGGCCTGGACCGGCAACTTCGATGTGGTCCAGATGCTGCTGGAACAGGGGCCCTCTGTGCCAAATGTCAATCTCCAGGTAACATCTAGTTGCATACAGATTTTGTCTATCTTCCTATTTGCATACACCTACATAGCTTACCTTTAATGCCACATACCTACATATCTTAATTCTGTGCTACACCTATCTACATAGCTATACACCCCTATTTACATATATCTACCCTGCATATCTACGAGTAGTTACCAGCATAGTTTCTACGCCCCAACATCTGTTTGGTAGAGAGAGAGAGACAATACCGATGTGCTGTGACAGAACCACGACCAAGAGACGCCGCTACACAGCGCCGCCCAGTACGGTCATACGGACGTCGTGGGTCTGCTGCTCAAGGTGGGTCACGGCACATACACCTGTTTTTTTTTTTTTTTTTTGCTTATCCCTAGTACACGGGGTACAGGCCATGATAATCATGATGGGTAGTTAGCGACTGCTTTTACTGTAAGCGCACCACATGTCTACACATGTGAAAAGCAGTTCGACTTTGCACTTACAAATGTGCCAGAGCCCCGTTTGGTTACTTGCACTCGCTGGTGGGGTTGGACTTTTGCAAGAATCGGGGGGCCATTGGAGCATTTTTTTTTTAACAGAAAAAAAGTGTCCAATGTGGGAATCGAACCTGGGTCGTCGTGGTCGAAAACCAAACGGTTATATACACCTGTATGGTGTACAAGTGTGTAAACAAGTACGTGGCCACCTACCTGTATGGACAAGTGTATGGATAGATGCGTAGACGAGTATATGGAAACCTGTATAGAAAAGTGTGTAGAGAAAAGTGTGTGATTAATTTGTCTTTGATTTTACCGGCGTCTATTTTTTTTTTTTTTTTTGAGGAGACAGAGGTTGTTCACACTTGGTTATCTCGTGTGTCTTCAATAAAGGTCACTGTAATAACAGAGTTATTGTCTGAATCCCGATATGCATGTTAAAAGGTACAACTTCCTTAAGTTTTGTCCATGAGTGTAAGAAGTAGTAACCCAATACATTAGTGTAGAGCGATCTGGTAGAGAGAGAGAGAGAGAGATTAAACTGGAGAAACCGCTGGAACTCATGTATACTCCCAATATCTTCATATGATAAAAATAATAATCTTTCGTCCAGTAGATATTGAGAGAAATTCATCTTAAATATAAAACTATAATGAGTAACCATATAAAACATGAAAACATTGTTTTCTCTTTGTCTGTTTTATCCGAGTAATCTTCACGAATGGAATAAATGTAAAAAGAGTTTTTATAAAAAGAAACTGGAACTCCAGTGTTTAGACAAGCGCACACACACAAGCACATTTATAGCCAGCTAGCTGGTGCATACACACACAGAGCTTGGCGCGGAAATAGCCTCGGACCACATGCGGGTAATCTCGCTCCGTGCAAATTCCCCAGCAGGAACAATGGACCATTAGGAAGTGCTGATGCGATAATCTACCGAAGTGACCATCTAGTTTGTTTTTCCAGTTGGGGTTTCGAGCATCTACGTCACAATGATGGTAGCTGTTCGTCTACGTGGTGCCATGCGGCCGTCCTTGATACATTCAGTGGCGTCGTTGGGGCGGGCGGTAGAACGGTAGATATCATTCCGAAGAAAGAATCAAAGTTAACGTCGACGTGATTTATGCGGTATAATCTTGGCAAGCTTTCGGACTGGGACATCCTTCAACAGGCTACTATACAAGAAACTAGAATATGACATATATATACATGTAGATATTTACATAATTAGAATTTTTTTTATGAAACTTTCATCACTTTTCTTCTCCTCCATACTTATGCAACGTACAAGATTATCTATCTTCCATCAAACCTTGAAATACTAACTACAGAAATTCCATCTCTGTCTGAAAGAACGACCAAGAGAGTTGAGATGTCCCAACACCAGAGAAACCCCATTTTACATATCATCCTCTCAGCCCAAGTTTGGTGGCTTGCAGGATTCCTCTCCTTTCCGATATAGTGCTTCCTTTCTATGGCTATTCTCCTAATGATATCATAGGGACTTCTTACAGTACCTGTTTATTGTATGACGCTTTCTCCTATAGAAAGGCTCTCTCTAGTGCCCGAAAGCTATATATTCGTAATTTAAAAAATATTTTAAGAAACTTATCCCTGGAGGGGCTTGATGTTTTCAACTTAATAGGGACTTCTCTCCAAATTATCCACAAAAATCCATTCTCGGCCTTCCTATTCCCTCCAGTAATGCCGTTAACTATTTGAGTGTAACTGCAAAATATGTCCAAACATATATACATATATAGGTTGTGTAAATATGCAACTAGAGCTCGCAGAGTATACCGAGCTTCGTTACAACAAAAGAGAAGACTAATGGGGGAATTCCTATTGGGAGCTGGAGCTCGATAAAGTCCTGGAAGGTCAGAGGTCGGCCAGGACTGATCGATAACATCCTGAGGGTCCGCCGCAATCTGGACTTTCTGAATTGGGACTTCTTTATTTCCCACTCTGGTCACATCCGTGTGCCTTTATATTCATCCTACTGCATACTGGCTGTACTCTATGTATGATGATGGTTGGCATCGTATTTACATAACGTTTACACACTTCACACATGAATTCATCATGGGTGTTTATGCAACTCTTTAACTATTAATATTTTTGACGCGTATGATTCTTTTTGAATTATTTTTTTTTCTCAAAGCTTATATCCATAGTTAATGTAAAATATCTTTTCCAAGAGTCTACCTTCAGTATCTGTATTAAAGGAAAACATAAATATGCAATATTACAACGGTATGGTAGATTAAACTGGAGAAACCGCTGGGAGGGTTTACCACTGATGAATCAGGCACTCCAAATATTTTATCATTGCAGTAAGGTCAGTAAAAGAATCATACGCGTCGAAAATAGTTTATATTTCTTATAATATATATATATTATATGAAATGTAAATAATAAAGTTTATCAAATAAAATTTTAAATCTTAAATATAATTTAAATTAAGTTGATATTATAGAGTGAGTTAAGATGGATTTATATATTGATATAACTATATTTAAAACTTTTAATAATAGTAATATTTATATATAAAAAGGAACATATATATATATATAAAATAAAAAAAGGCATCTCCTGACCACGAGCACATGTGCTTTTTGGATGGCAGAGCGCCATCTAGTGGAGCAAAAATAAACTAAACGTTTATTTAGCTTGCTCCGTGATATTTGGCCAACCCAATTTCTTGATTTATCAAGAAAAGCCATCCACGAATGCGTTTCGCGCTGTTGGCGCTCGTCAGCGTGGAGAAGGCTGTAACCACTGCGACCAAAAAATATTTTTGGTCCCAATGGCTTCTTGAGAAATCAGAAAATGGGTATTTAAGGCCAAATTTGCGTAAAGACGCTTAACACATGAAAAAACAATATAAAAAAATAAAAGATAAGTGGGTCAGGTGTTGATATTAAAAATAAAAAAGGCATCTCCTGACCACTAAATACCCATTTTCTGATTTCTCAAGAAGCCATTGGGACCAAAAATCTTTTTTGGTCGCAGTGGTTACAGCCTTCTCCACGCTGACGAGCGCCAACAGCGCGAAACGCGTTCGTGGATGGCTTTTCTTGATAAATCAAGAAATTGGGTTGGCCAAATATCACGGAGCAAGCTAAATAAACGTTTAGTTTATTTTTGCTCCACTAGATGGCGCTCTGCCATCTAAAAAGCACATGTGCTCGTGGTCAGGAGATGCCTTTTTTATTTTTAATATCAACACCTGACCCACTTATCTTTTATTTTTTTCTATTGTTTTTTCATATATATATATATATATGTAGTAATGTAGTTTATGCTGTTGGATGAGTGTAGTGTGGCATGTTGGTTAGAAGCAGTCGTGGTGGTTGAGTGATGGGTGGTAAGGACACACAGAGGTCCCGTGAGGAAATAGATCGGGGAGGAAAGATAGAAGAACAACCCCTAGAACAACTGGTGTCGAGACCACCTCGGTGAGAACTGAGCTTTTTCTTATCACATCCAGCCGCTTTTAAACCGATTTGAGTAAGATAAATCCCCTAGAGGAGAATGAAGTCTTGACACTTGTTTACCAAGGGGGTTGTTTTTTATCCCGGCTATCTTCCCTTGTACTCCCACACAGACCATTTTATTTATATATTTCCGAATATTACGACATATATATATGTAGTAATGTAGTGTTGTTTATGCTGTTGGATGAATGCAGTGTGGCATGTTGGTTTGCAGTCGTGGTGGCCACAATGATTAGAGTTGTTTCAGGCGTGATTGGGATTACACAAAAGGACGAGGCATGTTGGATGTCACCATAGAGATGGCGAGAGAGCAAGTGTAGCCGACACCGGTCAGGGGAGATCTGTCTAGAGGGGTCTGTCAAATCTCGTGTCTCAAAGCGGACTAATCTGTTTGCATAAGAAGGGGGCATACCCGACTTGTTTTTCGGACCCTTTTCCGGCTTTCCGGCACCGACTGTAACTCACTCGATTTTATTTGGCAATTACATATACATCTATACAATACATGGAGACATAGATATATATTGGAATATATTACAACATATACATATTTTCTTATGCAACTTGAAGGAAAAATCTAAAGCGATGGACGATGACATGGAAGAAAGTGTGCTGTGGGCCGGAGCAGGTCAGATGATAAGACCGAGATAAGTGTGGAACACCCACGTTGGGAAGTTTACGGATGATATTGGATGATAAGTGAGCGATCTAACGAAACCTTCCCGTATCTTACTGACCGGAACTGTCACCAATTTAGAGCAAGTTGAATCAGAGATATCAGTGTATAAATATGATAACCTGACAGGAGTAGTGGACAGATCTGCTTGTTTCTCGGGAATCATATTTATTCTCTTTCAATCCATTTAATCAGGCGCGGGTCCTAAGTATTGATGAAAATAATTTTGCAAAGTTTTACTCGGTAGGTAAATTCCACGTTCATTGGAGGGATTTCGGTTATAAACAATCATCAACATATCAATAGTCCCATGTAGTCAGTATAACGTGCAATCGCGTAGGAGAAAGCGATTGGCGCAGTTTTTAACGTCTTTTTTGAAGGGAGAGGTGCCCTTTTCTCTCTCTCTCTCTCTCTACTATGATCGAATTTCTCCCTTATTTTAGGATCAATGAGGGGGGTCGGTGGAAGGATGGTCAAAACCGTTGGTTTCGGCCGCTACGACCCAGTATCGAATCTCGCATTGGGCACTTTTTTTTAAAAATATATATATATTAAAAAATAATAATAATAAAATGCTCCAATGGCCCCCGATTTTTGCAAAGTCCAACCCACCAGCGAGTGCAAGTAACCAAACGGGGCTCTGGCACATTTGTAAGTGCAAAGTCGAACTGCTTTTCACATGTGTAGACATGTGGTGCACTTACAGTAAAAGCAGTCGCTAACTACCCACCATGATTATCATGACTTGTACCACGTGTACTAGGGGGGGGGGGGGGATCAATGAAAATAGGACGTTAAGCCTAAGAGTGTTTATACCAAAATGTCAGCTGAGAATGTCACCGAGTGACCATCAGATTGTGCAAGGAGGCCGCGAAAAGATCCTGCAAGATGGCGGACGTCGCAAACAGAGCGTCGCCCATTGTAGTTGGTAGGTCAGCGTGACACAGTGTTCCAGTAGTGCACCATGGTGTGCTCAGATAGCCTTAGTATGTGTAATCTACCCTACTATCGGACAGTCAGGGTATCAATACCATCTCTAGCTGTGCGGTCTCTATTCTAACCTGATCTTCCCACTTTTTCGTCCTTCAATCCCATTCTTCGAGAAGTTTCCTACCATTCCAATGGGATATGAAGAAGCGAGATGGCTGAAATACGATTGATTCAAGAAAACATCTGAATTACTCTCTTGTAATCTCTTTAGAAATCATCATATTTATACACTCATAGACTTAAGGAAGTTGTACTTTTTAGCATGTACGATATATACGTGTATATATACATGTATATCAGGATCCAGACAATAACACTGAAATATATTTTAGTGACCTTTATTGAAGATACACGAGAATACCAAGTGTAAACAACCTCTGTCTCCTTCAAAAAATAAAATAATAATAAAAGACGACAGGCGACATCAAATACCACTTCCACTTTCTTAAGTTTTGTCCGTGAATGTATTTACAATTTTGACAAACAAGGGAAGCAATGAATATTTTTATCAAATCTCCGGAGAACTTATTGTTGCCAGGAATAACGTTGCACTAAATTTCCCCCGCAGTCCTGCAGATAACTGATGTAAGATCTGATTGATATATATATATATATTGCGTATGATATTGTTTTTTACAGCACAATACAAAATAAATCTGATTGATGTCACTATTGGATGACTGTTGGTATTTCCCGTTGGTAAGACAGTAGTGTAACACATAAATTTACTGGAAATGTGTTTCTTTTCAATATTATCATCAAATGTTATCTCTACAGACCTTACTGCAATGATATAAGTTATTGAATGAGAGGTCTTGACTCATCGGTGGTGAACCCTCTCAGCGATTTCGCCAAATTAATCTCCAGATCACTCTACAATTGTATTGGATTGGTTTGGGATTATATCATTGCAGTAAGGTCTGTTAAGCTAATGTTGGATGATATTATCGAAAAGAAACACATTACCAGTAAATTTATGTGTTACACATTTTATCGATGGATGGTAATTGAATTTATAAAAGACAGTAGTGGTCGAGCCATATTAAAATAGGGAAACTATAGAGAGTTCTGATAAGGCACAATTTGGATTATAGATTATAAACACAAGGTAATTATTATTTGGATTTGGTCTTATTACCTTGTGTTTATAGAGAGTTCTATAACTTTCTGGAGACCTTGTTGGTATGGATGATTTTTTCCCAACTTTCTTGTTCCATGCGTGTGTCATGGACATGTATTGTCATACCAGTATTGGACTGTTAGTCTTCCTCTTTACGCCGTTGGAAGGACGTTTTAGGGCAAGCCAGTTGAAGTAAGATGCAGGAGGGTACATAAGGAGATATCACTCCAGTTGTAGATGTCGTGTATTAGTAGATAGTAGTGCTGTCAAATAGAACGGGTTTGTTATATGATCATGCCAAGTACTGTTCTCTTTTGTGAAATTTATACATGAATTTCTTAAAGCATCAGTCCTATCCTCCGTTTACATGCGTGTATATGGCCAGGACGTGGGGATAAAGTAAAAAATTGACACAGTGTGAGAAGTATCCAGAGAGATACGCATTTTTCATCACTTAAACCGTTATGTATATTTCATCACAGAGAAGTCTGATATTTTCAACTTGATTATACCATATAAAACAAAGAATAATTTATTAGACACACACGCTCTATAAATAAACGTTCTTCCCTGAGTTATAATATTATAAAATAAATGAAGCTTCCAGGGTTAAGTTTCTTGTGCAACTTTTTATTTTCAAGCTTTCGGACTTGTCAGTCCTTCACGTTCTATCCCGCAATTGTGTGTCACAGCACGACAGCGACCCCGGTGTCTCCAATATCCGCGGAGAAGTCCCCCTCGACCTGGCCGCCCAGTACGGCCGGCTGGAGAGTGTGGAGTTGCTGGTGCGGGCCCGGGGAGCCAGGCTGCCTGGACCGGCCCTGCATCTGGCATCGAGGAACGGCCACCGCAACGTCGTGAGGACCTTGTTGAACCACGGCACGGACGTCAACCTCGTGGTAAGTTCATTCTTGTCGTTGGAACCGAGGACATGGGACCGCGAGCCTCAATATTCTATAGAGTACATCTGGTTCAAATCACATTAATAGGTACCGCTCAGCAAGAGCAACCTAGTTCATGATAATTGAGTACAATTTATGAGAATGGCTTATATAAAATATTTGGATATAAAAAAAACGCTGCGCAAAAATAATAATCACAAAAAAAAAACATTTTTATTGATTCAAAAGGCTTTGGCCATGGTCTCTGGCCATAGCCTCTGGCCATGCTCTTTGGCCATAGTCTCTGGTAATGTTCTTTGGCCATAGTCTCTGGCCATGCTCTTTGGCCATAGTCTCTGGTAATGTTCTTTGGCCATAGTCTCTGGCCATGCTCTTTGGCCATAGTCTCTGGTAATGTTCTTTGGCCATAGTCTCTGGCCATGCTCTTTGGCCATAGTCTCTGGTAATGTTCTTTGGCCATAGTCTCTGGCCATGCTCTTTGGCCATAGTCTCTGGTAATGTTCTTTGGCCATAGTCTCTTGCCATGCTCTTTGGCCCTGGTCTTTGACCATGCTCTTATATCTATGGGCCTTACCTTTTTTTTCTTCATCACTTCCCATTCATCAGTCCAATTCTTCTTCTCTTCCTACCATTCTTTTATCATTCATTTTTTTACCCTCCAGAACTCTCATCAATCCATTTCAACTTTATATGTCCCATCCAATTCTTCTAAACATATTTCTGATGACTTTCTATAGATCTTGTTGCCTTCCTCAAATATCAAGATTTCTTCATTACCCGATTCTATATATCTTATTCTTTCCAAGTCTTCTAAACAAAATTTCACATTTCAAAATTTTTCCAAGCTTCCATTCTCCACATCATAAACCATATAATCCCATATAGCACCATGGCGAATTTGTCCATAGTGGGGCTTCCGAAATGTGGCTGGAACCAATCAAAAATGATTTTTCAAAATTATTATTCTGGGATGCTTCTCCACAGAAAATTGTCCCCCTAATTTACTTTACTTCAATACTACATTAAGAGTTGTTATTATATAAAAATTGGTATTGTTCTCTGGCCGTGTTTAGATTCGCCTGGGTTATTGGATTTTTTATTATTTTCCTTCGCTTAAGTAGAATTTGATGTTGTGTGTGTCCTACAAGACAGAAGAAAGTAAAACTATGCTAGAGACATCATGGAACGCTGTTTCACCTGTGTTCTGCCACAATTCCTATCTTCAAATATATTACAGACAGCTCTCTCTCTTTGATTTTGTCAAGTCAAAGCCAATTATATTTATAAATTTAATTGCCATCTATCGTTAAAATTTTCGCAAATAAATTTACTGCCAATGTGTTTGTTTTCAATAATATTATCAATGGAAGCGCAATGCGTTTTTTTTTTTAATTTTATAATTGCTAGCTTTGTCCAAAAGTTGCTAATAGAGATACTGTAATAAATGATATATAAATAAGATTATATAAAAGGGCGTACCTGGATCTGTAAAGAAAAAAAAAAAAACAATATTTTTTCTTAAAATATTTCGAGAGATTGCTCCCTCTTTATCAATTTATTGCACAGTGCACAGTCCACTGTGCAATAAATTGATAAAGAGGGAGCAATCTCTCGAAATATTTTAAGAAAAATATTGTTTTTTTTTTTCTTTACAGATCCAGGTACGCCCTTTTATATAATCTTATTTAATGGATCGCCTTTTGACTCAAAATATAAATAAGAGTTTAAATCATTGGAAATTATTAAAACACAGGTTTTTCTGGAGATGAATTTCTTTTTATTGATGCAATCTCGAGCTTTCGGTCATCTCTGATTTCCTACAGGAGTGTGTATAAAACAAATAACCGTTAGTATCAACCGCTGTTTATTATTGTTATCCGTTTTATGTACTCTTGTGAAAGGACAGAGATGCCCTTGTAGATTAAAGTGTTAATTAAAAATAAACTCCAGAAACCTGTGTTGTATACATATCTCCAGGAGATTTAAAGCATGTTCTTTGTAAATTATACAAAACTGTGTTTCACGTCTCAATTTGTCATAGGGGAGTTGGTAAACACGAAAGTTGATCCTTCTAGGTAAAAATAGAAAGGCATTGCATTGTCTTCTGTCCCACATTATTTTTTTTTTTTTTGCAATTGTCTGTTTCAATATTCTTGGATATCACCAAACTAAAAAATCCTTCTTTTTTACCTTACTTTTCTTTTAAAATAATCGAAATTATTCTCCTACATCCCCCTTATCCTACAATGATTTTAAAAATTTGAAGAGAGAGGGTATGGCTCATCAGTAGTAAACCCTCCCAGCGGTTTCGCTATTTTAATCTCCATTGAGTATATTACACTATAAAAGAAAAGTAAAGTTAAAATAAAACATGTTTAAATTTTTATCTATAGATGTCGTTAAACTAATGAGGATATTTCAAAAAATTCCTTTTCTCCTGAATTCTTCTCAATTATATCCTCTCTAGATCAGGGAACAATCTCACTTCTGTAAATTTCGGACACACAGTGGTAGATACACTTCTGTAGAAGGGTGGGTTTATAATACTCGAAGGAATATGTAAATGGAGGGAATATGTAAATGGAGGGAATATGTAAATAAGGTGAGAAACTTAGAGAGAGAGAGAGAGAGGTGAGCACTTTCTTCTTCTTCTTTCTTTTTTTTTTTTACAAACCTATATCAAGACGTGAAAAAAATAGTACAAATGTGATATTGTACTGGGATAAGGTGCATAATTATGAAAAAAGGCATCTCCTTATTGTGTAACTGAAAGTTGCTGATAGCTTGCGCCATCTATCGGAATAAATATTAACTATTCTGGAATAATTAAAAATCAACGAGAATAGTTAATATTTATTCCGATAGATGGCGCAAGCCATCAGCAACTTTCAGTTGCACGATAAGGAGATGCCTTTTTTCATAATTATATCAAGACGTTTGAAAAAACTTAGAAAACTCTTAAGAAAAAACTTGGAGAAATTATTATACACTTGTCACAACATATTCAAAGTTATAGACCATTTAAAAACGCGTAATAAATATAAAACATCGCATCTTAAATCGAAAAATAAACTGCGTTTTTTATTGCACCACTACATCAAACAGCATCAGAATTTATGCAATAAAAACGCCATTTTCGTTCTAAGATGTTTTATTTGAATGTTTAATCTTATGGATTGGGCGATATTTACAAAAATAAATAAAACCATTCCCATTACTGTGGCCTTCCTGCAATAAGAAAACCTACACTAAAGAACAAAACTGAAGGAAGTTGTACCTTTTACCATGTATATCGGGACAATAACTCTGAAAGATATTACAGTGACCTTTATTGAAGACACACGAGATAACAAAGTGTAAACAAAGAATTGTCTCTGTCTCCTTCAAAAAAAAAATAAAATAAAATAATAATAATAATAAAAATAGACAACCGGCGACATCAAAGACCTTCAATTCCTTAAGTTTTGTCAATGAGTGTATTGTAAGAGGCCGGTTCATCAATGTTTAACCCTCCCAGTAGTTTCCAGTGATGAGCCAGTGTTTTATTATTGCATTAAGGGCACAGTAAAGGGCTTTTTTTTTCTAAAGAAGAATTCACTAAAGTTTATAATTTTAAACACATATTGAGCGCACTAATACCTTCCCTGTAACATCATGCTCTCTACCTCACCATTCCAACCGTAAAACACAAATTGTATGCAGACGGAAAACGGCACGGCGCTCCACGAGGCCGCTCTCTACGGTAAAACGGAAGTGGTACGTCTTCTGCTTGAACACGGTAAGTACAACGTCACTTCCGCTACGGAATCTTCGAAACTTCTCCTTTTTTATTTATCACCGTGTCGGGACGTTTCGCTCTTCCGTCGTTTCGTCAACAAAAAGACATCCCCTATACACACCTTGTACATACTCTGAAGTAGGCTTCACTTTACTCATTCCCTTTTGGGAATATTTTATAGAATCTCTTAATTGCATCCTTGACAATTTTTTTTTAGACAATTAAAATAATTTTATTGACATCTTGTCAATACATACAAAGTGCACAGTCTGCACTATTTAAAAAAAATATATAATATGGATTATATACACTATGTACAATGTACATGGCGCCAGCGCTGCAGAATTTGGTGGAGAATCGCCAGTGGGTCTCCAGCGACACCACGTATTTCACGATCTACGAAGAATACGTAGATCGCGTACTTCGCCGCTGAGGAGATGGTGATGCATCCTTTAGTAGAGAGTAAGCTTAAAGCTAGTTTGCTAAAGATAACAGCTAATATCAAACATTATTCTTTTATGAAAAAAAAAAGTACAAATGTGATATTGTACTGGAATAAGGTGCATAAATTATAAAAAAGAATGTCTGAATGACCTGTTTTTTGGTCGTTGAGGTACAGCTTGCACCACGCTGATGAGGGCCAACAGCCCGAAACGCGTACGCGGTTAGCTTTTCTTGATTAATCAAGAAACGGTATTTGGACAATTCTGGAATAATTAAAAATCAACGATTAATTGATATTTATTCCGATAGATGGGGCAAGCCATCAGTAACTTTCAGTTGCCCGATAAGGAGATGCCTTTTTTTTTTATAAGTCTTCTTTTAATATCTTCCCGAGCTTTCAGTGACTACCTCTCACTCTCCTTAGGAGAGTCCACTGAAACGTTGGGATAAAAATAAAGAAAGATTGGTTTCAAGTTTGCCAACAAACCGCAACAAATGATGTTCCTATTTGTTACACAGTTGAACTTTGAAGTGTAGTTTTTTCCCCAATGGTTGTAATTATTAATACGTAGAGAACATTGATTTCGTCATTTGTTTTTAACCCCTTCTAAATTGACAAAGAGAGATGAGCTTTCGAGCTTTAAAAAAATGGTTCTTTAACCGCGCGAGCCGGTATCTAAAGAGTATAAAGTATTATAATTTTATATTAATCTTTCAAGGTGAATCACGCAACACAGAATGTTTACAGTATATCGAAATAAACGTTTATTATGCGAATGAACTTTTTAAAACTCGCAATGTAGGAAGAGAATGTGTGCGAGTTGATGTGACCACGGGTTGATGTGTGACGGCTGGTGTCACACACGTGTGTAGTGGTCAACCTGGTTTCACACACGTGTGTACTGGTCAGTGGTCAACCTGGTGTCACACACGTGTGTAGTGGTCAACCTGGTGTCACACACGTGTGTAGTGGTCAACCTCCTGGTGTCACACACGTGTGTAGTGGTCAACCTGGTGTCACACACGTGTGTAGTGGTCAACCTCCTGGTGTCACACGTGTGTAGTGGTCAACCTGGTGTCACACACGTGTGTAGTGGTCAACCTGGTTTCACACACGTGTGTACTGGTCAGTGGTCAACCTGGTGTCACACACGTGTGTAGTGGTCAACCTGGTGTCACACACGTGTGTAGTGGTCAACCTCCTGGTGTCACACACGTGTGTAGTGGTCAACCTGGTGTCACACACGTGTGTAGTGGTCAACCTCCTGGTGTCACACGTGTGTAGTGGTCAACCTGGTGTCACACACGTGTGTAGTGGTCAACCTGGTGTCACACACGTGTGTAGTGGTCAACCTGGTCTCACACACGTGTGTAGTGGTTAACCTGGTCTCACACACGTGTGTAGTGGTTAACCTGGTCTCACACACGTGTGTACTGGTCAACCTGGTGTCACACACGTGTGTAGTGGTCAACCTGGTGTCACACACGTGTGTACTGGTCAATCTGGTGTCACACACGTGTGTAGTGGTCAACCTGGTGTCACACACGTGTGTACTGGTCAATCTGGTGTCACACACGTGTGTAGTGGTCAACCTGGTGTCACACACGTGTGTACTGGTCAATCTGGTGTCACACACGTGTGTACTGGTCAATCTGGTCTCACACACGTGTGTAGTGGTCAACCTGGTCTCACACACGTGTGTACTGGTCAACCTGGTGTCACACGCGTGTGTAGTGGTTAACCTGGTGTCACACACGTGTGTAGTGGTCAACCTGGTGTCACACACGTGTGTAGTGGTCAACCTGGTGTCACACACGTGTGTAGTGGTCAACCTGGTGTCACACACGTGTGTAGTGGTCAATCTGGTGTCACACACGTGTGTAGTGGTCAATCTGGTCTCACACACGTGTGCAGGAGTCATCCTGGTGTCACACACGTGTGTAGTGGTCAACCTGGTGTCACACACGTGTGTACTGGTCAACCTGGTGTCACACACGTGTGTAGTGGTTAACCTGGTCTCACACACGTGTGTACTGGTCAACCTGGTGTTACACACGTATGTACTGGTCAACCTGGTGTCACACACGTGTGTAGTGGTCAACCTGGTGTCACACACGTGTGTAGTGGTCAACCTGGTGTCACATACGTGTGCAGGGGGTCAACCTGGTGTCACACATGTGTGTAGTGGTCAACCTGGTGTCACACACGTGTGTAGTGGTCAACCTGGTGTCACACACGTGTGTAGTGGTCAACCTGGTGTCACACACGTGTGTAGTGGTCAACCTGGTGTCACACACGTGTGTAGTGGTCAACCTGGTGTCACACACGTGTGTAGTGGTCAATCTGGTGTCACACACGTGTGTAGTGGTCAATCTGGTGTCACACACGTGTGTAGTGGTCAATCTGGTGTCGCACACGTGTGTAGTGGTCAATCTGGTGTCACACACGTGTGTAGTGGTCAATCTGGTCTCACACACGTGTGCAGGAGTCATCCTGGTGTCACACACGTGTGTAGTGGTCAACCTGGTGTCACACACGTGTGTACTGGTCAACCTGGTGTCACACACGTGTGTAGTGGTTAACCTGGTCTCACACACGTGTGTACTGGTCAACCTGGTGTTACACACGTGTGTACTGGTCAACCTGGTGTTACACACGTATGTACTGGTCAACCTGGTGTCACACACGTGTGTAGTGGTCAACCTGGTGTCACACACGTGTGTAGTGGTCAACCTGGTGTCACATACGTGTGCAGGGGGTCAACCTGGTGTCACACATGTGTGTAGTGGTCAACCTGGTGTCACACACGTGTGTAGTGGTCAACCTGGTGTCACACACGTGTGCAGGGGTCATCCTGGTGTCACACACGTGTGTAGGGGTTAACCTGGTGTCACACACGTGTGTAGTGATCAACCTGGTCTCACACACGTGTGTAGTGGTCAATCTGGTCTCACACACGTGTGTAGTGGTCAATCTGGTGTCACACACGTGTGTAGGGGTTAATCTGGTGGCACACACGTGTGTAGGGGTTAACCTGATGTCACACACGTGTGTAGGGGTTAATCTGGTGGCACACACGTGTGTAGTGATCAACCTGGTCTCACACACGTGTGTAGTGGTCAATCTGGTCTCACACACGTGTGTAGTGGTCAACCTGGTGTCACACACGTGTGTAATGATCAACCTGGTCTCACACACGTGTGTAGTGGTTAACCTGATGTCACACACGTGTGTAGGGGTTAATCTGGTGGCACACACGTGTGTAGTGATCAACCTGGTCTCACACACGTGTGTAGTGGTCAATCTGGTCTCACACACGTGTGTAGTGGTCAACCTGGTGTCACACACGTGTGTAATGATCAACCTGGTCTCACACACGTGTGTAGTGGTCAACCTGGTGTCACACACGTGTGTAGTGATCAACCTGGTCTCACACACGTGTGTAGTGGTCAATCTGGTGTCACACACGTGTGTAGTGGTCAATCTGGTGTCACACACGTGTGTAGTGGTTAACCTGATGTCACACACGTGTGTAGTGGTTAATCTGGTGTCACACACGTGTGTAGGGGTTAATCTGATGTCACACACGTGTGTAGTGATCAACCTGGTCTCACACACGTGTGTAGTGGTCAATCTGGTCTCACACACGTGTGTAGTGGTCAACCTGGTGTCACACACGTGTGTAGTGGTTAACCTGATGTCACACACGTGTGTAGTGGTCAATCTGGTGTCACACACGTGTGTAGTGGTCAATCTGGTGTCACACACGTGTGTAGTGGTTAACCTGATGTCACACACGTGTGTAGTGGTCAATCTGGTGTCACACACGTGTGTAGTGGTCAATCTGGTCTCACACACGTGTGTAGTGGTCAATCTGGTGTCACACACGTGTGTAGTGGTTAACCTGATGTCACACACGTGTGTAGTGGTTAATCTGGTGTCACACACGTGTGTAGGGGTTAATCTGATGTCACACACGTGTGTAGTGATCAACCTGGTCTCACACACGTGTGTAGTGGTCAATCTGGTGTCACACACGTGTGTAGTGGTTAACCTGATGTCACACACGTGTGTAGTGGTTAACCTGATGTCACACACGTGTGTAGTGGTCAATCTGGTGTCACACACGTGTGTAGTGGTCAATCTGGTGTCACACACGTGTGTAGTGGTTAACCTGATGTCACACACGTGTGTAGTGGTCAATCTGGTGTCACACACGTGTGTAGTGGTTAACCTGATGTCACACACGTGTGTAGTGGATAATCTGATGTCACACACGTGTGTAGTGATCAACCTGGTCTCACACACGTGTGTAGTGGTCAATCTGGTCTCACACACGTGTGTAGTGGTCAACCTGGTGTCACACACGTGTGTAGTGATCAACCTGGTCTCACACACGTGTGTAGTGGTCAACCTGGTGTCACACACGTGTGTAGTGATCAACCTGGTCTCACACACGTGTGTAGTGGTCAATCTGGTCTCACACACGTGTGTAGTGGTCAACCTGGTGTCACACACGTGTGTAGTGGTTAACCTGATGTCACACACGTGTGTAGTGGTCAATCTGGTGTCACACACGTGTGTAGTGGTTAACCTGATGTCACACACGTGTGTAGTGGTTAATCTGATGTCACACACGTGTGTAGTGATCAACCTGGTCTCACACACGTGTGTAGTGGTCAATCTGGTCTCACACACGTGTGTAGTGGTCAATCTGGTCTCACACACGTGTGTAGTGGTCAACCTGGTGTCACACACGTGTGTAGTGGTCAACCTGGTGTCACACACGTGTGTAGTGGTCAATCTGGTGTCACACACGTGTGTAGTGGTTAACCTGATGTCACACACGTGTGTAGTGGTTAATCTGATGTCACACACGTGTGTAGTGATCAACCTGGTCTCACACACGTGTGTAGTGGTCAATCTGGTCTCACACACGTGTGTAGTGGTCAATCTGGTCTCACACACGTGTGTAGTGGTCAACCTGGTGTCACACACGTGTGTAGTGGTTAACCTGATGTCACACACGTGTGTAGTGGTCAATCTGGTGTCACACACGTGTGTAGTGGTTAACCTGATGTCACACACGTGTGTAGTGGTTAATCTGATGTCACACACGTGTGTAGTGATCAACCTGGTCTCACACACGTGTGTAGTGGTCAATCGGGTCTCACACACGTGTGTAGTGGTCAACCTGGTGTCACACACGTGTGTAGTGATCAACCTGGTCTCACACACGTGTGTAGTGGTCAACCTGGTGTCACACACGTGTGTAGTGATCAACCTGGTCTCACACACGTGTGTAGTGGTCAATCTGGTCTCACACACGTGTGTAGTGGTCAACCTGGTGTCACACACGTGTGTAGTGGTTAACCTGATGTCACACACGTGTGTAGTGGTCAATCTGGTGTCACACACGTGTGTAGTGGTCAACCTGGTGTCACACACGTGTGTACTGGTCAACCTGGTGTCACACACGTGTGTAGTGGTCAATCTGGTGTCACACACGTGTGTACTGGTCAGCCTGGTTTCACACACGTGTGTAGTGGTTAACCTGATGTCACACACGTGTGTAGTGGTTAACCTGATGTTACACACGTGGGTAGTGGTCAATCTGGTGTCACACACGTGTGTAGTGGTTAACCTGATGTCACACACGTGTGTAGTGGTCAACCTGGTCTCACACACGTGTGTAGTGGTCAATCTGGTCTCACACACGTGTGTAGTGGTCAACCTGGTGTCACACAGTGTGTAGTGATCAACCTGGTCTCACACACGTGTGTAGTGGTCAATCTGGTGTCACACACGTGTGTAGTGGTCAACCTGGTGTCACACACGTGTGTAGTGGTCAATCTGGTGTCACACACGGGTGTAGTGGTCATCCTGGTGTCACACACGTGTGCAGTGGTCAATCTGGTGAGTTGTTGGTGCAGGGATTGACGTCAATCTGGAGGACTGCCAGCACAGGACAGTCTTCGACCTTCTCACCGAGCTCAACACCAACAATGCCAAGCAGATCGCCAAGATTGTGGAAGGTACCTTATTTACATCATCTTTGCCATCATCGTTTCACAGCATATCGCTACATATATAAACACTTCCCTCACACCAGCCCACTCCACATGCCTTCCCCAACACATCAGCTAATCTCGCATCAGGTTCATATCAATCCACTTTGTGTTCAAATATCTTTTCACTATTTCTCTTCACACACTTGTGAGTATTTTAAGCAATATATAATTGAAAGTTGGTATAAAATTGGCGATACAGATAATAAATAAAGCAAAAACACCACACACACACACACACACTACAATTCTGCTACAGAATCTAGTAAAGATTTCACAGAAGGATTGTTCGAAGACACACACTATAAAGCTACAACATTATTATTTTAATTTTCTCCGGTTTCTTTGTTCTTGAACAAGTACTATTCAGCGTTATACTTCTCTATCTTGAGTTCTTCTCTTTATTTCTTCATAACTTCACATCCAGTCCATCAATCCAATTCTTCTTCAGTTTCTCTGTTCTTGTCCAGGTCTCCAGTGACGTCATATTTCTCTATCTTAAGTTCTTCTCTTTATTTCTTCATAACTTCCCATCCAGTCCATCATTCCAATTCGTCTTCAGTTTCTCTGTTCTTGTTCAAGTCTCCAGTGACGTCATACTTCTCTATCTTGAGTTCTTCTCTTTATTTATTTATAACTTTCCATGCAGTCTAATTCTTCTTTTTCCTACTGTTCTCTCTCCATTCATTTTTACCCTCCACAACTTTCACCATCCATCCGTTTCCTCTTAATATATCCTCAATCCATTTCGTTTGCCTTTCTCTGATCACCTATTCAACAATCCTCTCCCTATCTTCTTTAAGACATCTACATTCCTGATCCCCTGTCAACCTATTCGCTCAAGTCTCTCCTGGAGATTAACACTTCAAATGTTATCAGCCTTCCTTTCCTCTTCATTTCTCAGACCAAACCATTAACCAACCACGCTCTTTTTTTTTTGTTTCTGATTAAGTTATGTAAACACCTAGACATCACATTGGGGATTGTCTCCCGACAACTCTTGGTTCTCTTTAGAGCAGTTCCTATATTCAAATGGTAGACTACTGTATATAAAACTATTGTAGACGCATATATACATTCCATTTGTTCTTCCTCAAGAGCTCTTGGTCCTCTCTAGACTAGCTCCTATCACATTGGGGATTGTCTCCCTACAACTTTTGGTTCTCTTTAGAACAGTCCCTATATTCAAATGGTAGACTACTGTATATAAAACTATTGTAGACGCATATATACATTCCATTTGTTCTTCCTCAAGAGCTCTTGGTCCTCTCTAGACTAGCTCCTATCACATTGGGGATTGTCTCCCTACAACTCTTGGTTCTCTTTAGAGCAGTCTCTATACTCAAATGGTAGACCTATGTATTAAACACTTTTGTAGACACATATATACATTCTATTTGTCCTTCCCAAAGAGTTCTTGGTCCTCTCTAGACTAGCAGCTCCTACCTACAGCGACTATGGTAGACCAACGTAGATCACATTATTGTAGATACACATCTACATTTCATTGGTCGTTTACCCGAGAGCTCTAGGTCCTTTCTAGAATAACAGCTCCTACCACCGGTGGTATTTGTAAAATAATATACAACACTATTGTAGTAACATTCCATTGTCCTTCTTCATGGGTTCTTGTCCCTCTCTAGCCCCTACCCCGGCGCGACATTGGTAAAATAATATATACCACTATTGTATATAGAAACATCTACATTGCATTCGTCTTAACCTACTTTATTAACATCATGAAACGCGATATCCCAAACTCAGGGATATTTGCGTCGATACCTCTCTCTACATCACAACAAATCGGCTATATACAATCCTGTTCAATTCACTATTTTACATAATTAACAAAGAAAATTGTCCGAAGAGAAAAACAAACAACAAAGCAAAACACACAAAGCAGGCATCGCAATTCTTTTCCTTCTAATTTTCCCTCTCCCTTTTCCAATTTAAAAGAAAGTTGTAAATAAATTTGCAAAATTGATCAAAACTTTTGCACCTCTCTTTATTGCCTACAAATTCATCAAGCCGTCCAATACGACCAAATTTGTCTTCTCTATAAACCCGGAAAATTGGGCAATTCATAAGTAGATGTTTCGAGTCCTGAATTTCACCTCCGCAGAAGCATCCTGGTTCCTTCACCGCGCCGATAGTTGCCAAAAATTTCCCAAAATTACCATGATCTGTAATGAATTGGATATTATAAAAATTTGGACGGAAAAATCTTGGGATTCCAGACACGAAAAAGCTTCTGAAAATTTCATTAGTATTGTCAAAATTTTCCTTCATTTTTGCGTGTAAGAATGATTTGACTATACTTGGAGCATGGGGTTCATAAGTAATTATATCTTCAGTGGACAGATGAGTTAGATCATATTTGATTATTCTAGATTCTATATAGTCTATTAGGAGTGGAATTTTTGCCAAACTATGCACACAGTTAGATGATGTGGTTTTATAAGCTCTAACTGCCCATAAAATGATCTGGTACTGCATGGAATTCAGTTTTTGTTTAGAACGATTGTTTAAATATTTAAGCCAAATTTCTGATCCGTATGTAAGTACAGGCCTTATTATAGTTTTATATAAAGTTAACCTCTTTTGTGTATCTAAACCCCACACGTTGCCGCTTAGTGAACATAATAAATTTTTCATACGCCCTGCCTTACACAGAATATCAATTACATGTGGAGTAAAGTTAACTTTATTTTTCCATTTGTGATTTGAAAATTTCATTCCCAGAATTTTTACTTGCTTGACCGGCCTGATTATATTGTTATTAACCTCAATAGGTATTTTTTCTCTGTTATGCAGGTATAGCAAATTAGTTTTCTCTGTACTGATCGTTAATTTATTTCTATTACACCATTGGATCACATAATTTAAGGTGTGTTCACTTGCGGTTTTTAGTCCTTCAATAGTCTTATTCCAGCAAATTATTGTAGCATCGTCTGCATAACATATAATATCTGCATTAATTGATTCGAAATTTATCAACAAATCATTTAGCAAAATATTCCACAGAAGTGGTGATAAAGGTCCACCCTGTGGACATCCTTTAGTTATTTTCTTATAAAAAGTTTCTGATTCGTATGTAAATTTCACCTCCCTTTCTTTATTCAAATAAGATTTTATGATCCGTATTAAATCTGAGGGAACGTTGTCATTATCCATTCGTTTTATAATCGCAGGCCACCATGCATTGTCGAATGCACCAGCTATATCTATAGCTATCAAGGAAGTCAATTCTTTTTGTTTATGTTTCAATATAGTTTCTATAATTTTTTCCATTCCAGTAATAGTTGATCTAGATTTCATAAAGCCATGCTGCCTTGAGCTCATTAGATTATTTTCTAAATAATAGTTACTTAATTTATTTTTTATTATATTCTCAAATGTTTTAGATAGATTAGATGTCAATGATATAGGTCTATAACTTTTATTTACTTCATAACTCGTTTTGCCTGGTTTTGGAATTATTTTTTAGAATGATTTTTTCCATTCATCCGGATAGTATCCCATTTCTATACATTTATTGAATAATTGATGCAGAATTGGGATTATTTTTATTTTAGCTTGTCTGACCATATTGTTACTAATGTAATCAGGGCCCGGTGCTTTTTTAATATTAGTTTTTAAAATTGTTTCCTCTATTTCCTTAGATTCGATATGAACACTACTTTTATTTTTATATTTAGGAGTATAATTTCTAATCAAAATATGATCATCTTTATCCAAACCTACAATATCATCCGGAAATAGATCGTTCATTAAACTTTTTATTTTGTCGATCTTTAAATGATCTGGTAAATTATCAATTAGAGGTAATCCTAAATTTCTATTTTTTGATCTCAATGACTTGTAAATCCTATAAGCATTACCAAATGCGTTAGTTGAATGACTTTCTTCTATAAACTTTCTCCAACTCGCTCTTTTTGCCTTTTTAATTTTATTTAAATACTAGACGAATGGCCCGGGCAATGCCCGGGTTTTACCCGAGTGCGAATATATTTTAAAAAGTTTTAATTCAAATACTATTCGTTACAATTATAAATTGGCGCCATGGATGTCACTCTTGTGAAACGTCCCGTTCCAAACTGTGTGTTTTTCAAATGTTTTAACTATATATAATATAACGGTATAATAACGGTATAAAGAAATAATGAGCCTATAGCCTAGTGGTCATGGCATCTGCCCGGTAAGCGGAAGGTCGTGGGTTCGATTCCCATCCCTTGACCTTGTATACATCTTGCTTCCTAGGGTTGCCTAGAGTGGCCGCTATAGACAGGGTGGTCTGTATAGACAGGTGGATGTATCACACAGCTGATAACAGGGTTGCCTAGAGTGGCCGCTATAGACAGGGTGGTCTGTATAGACAGGTGTATGTATCACACTGCTGATAACAGGGTTGCCTAAAGTGACCGCTATAGACAGGGTGGTCTGTATAGACAGGTGAAGGTAACACACTGATGATAACAGGGTTGCCTAAAGTGACCGCTATAGACAGGGTGGTCTGTATAGACAGGTGGATGTATCACACAGCTGATAACAGGGTTGTCTAGAGTGGCCGCTATAGACAGGTGTATGTATCACACAGCTGATAACAGGGTTATCTAGAATGGCCGCTATATACAGGGTGGTCTGTATAGACAGGTGAATGTAACACACTGCTGATAACAGGGTTGTCTATAGTGGTCGCTATAGACAGGGTGGTCTGTATAGACAGGTGTATGTATCACACTGCTGATAACAGGGTTGCCTAAAGTGACCGCTATAGACAGGGTGGTCTGTATAGACAGGTGAATGTAACACACTGATGATAACAGGGTTGCCTAAAGTGACCGCTATAGACAGGGGTGGTCTGTATAGACAGGTGGATGTAGCACACTGCTGATAACAGGGGTGTCTAGAGTGGCCGCTATAGACAGGGTGGTCTGTATAGACAGGTGGATGTAACACACTGCTGATAACAGGGTTGTCTAGAATGGCCGCTATAGACAGGTGTATGTATCACACAGCTGATA
>CP092876.1:6205172-6255090 GCA_030710605.1 Cordylochernes scorpioides | reverse complement strand
GGTACTATCTCAAGTATGCCATGATAATCATGGTGAAAAGATAATGATTGCTTTTACTGTAGGTGCACCTCATGTCTACTCATGGTACAGGTCATGATATTCATGGTGGGTAGATAATGATTGATTTTACTGTAGGTGCACCTCATGTATACACATGGTACAGGTCATGATATTCATGGTGGGTAGATAATGATTGCTTTTACTGTAAGTTACACCACTGTCTACATATCGTATAGGTTATGATAATCATGGTGGGTAGCTATTGATTGCTTTTATTGTAAGTGCATCTCATGTATATAAAGGTACAGTCCATGATATTCATGGTGGGTAGCGAGTGATTTTACTGTAGGTACACCACATGTCTACACATGGTATAGGCCATGATAATCATGGTGTGTAGCGACTGATTTTACTGTAGGTACACCACATGTCTACACATGGTATAGGCCATGATAATCATGGTGGGTAGCCACTGATTTTACTGTAGGTACACCACATGTCTACACATGGTATAGGCCATGATAATCATGGTGGGTAGCGACTGATTTTACTGTAGGTACACCACATGTCTACACATGGTATAGGCCATGATAATCATGGTGGGTAGCGACTGATTTTACTGTAGGTACACCACATGTCTACACATGGTATAGGCCATGATAATCATGGTGGGTAGCGACTGATTTTACTGTAGGTACACCACATGTCTACACATGGTATAGGCCATGATAATCATGGTGGGTAGCGACTGATTTTACTGTAGGTACACCACATGTCTACACATGGTATAGGCCATGATATTCATGGTGGGTAGCGACTGATTTTACTGTAGGTACACCACATGTCTACACATGGTATAGGCCATGATAATCATGGTGGGTAGTTATCGATTGCTTTTACTGTAGGTACACCACATGTCTACACTCGGCCGTGCGGCCACGCGTCGCGCGAGCTCCGTGTTTTTCGCCTTTGGCGGGCGGTAAAATGCATTTAGGCATGTCGAGTTCGGCATCGCCAGGGAGCTCGGGATCTGCTGGACAAGAGCCTGGAAGGCCCAGCATCCCAGCTCCTACTGGTGGGAGGATTTCAAGCGAAAACGGAAATCAGAAAATCTTAAAAGAAAACTCAGAAAATCGAGTTTATGCAAATCCGCCGGCAGGCGTTAAAGATGTAAATCTGGCCGCCGCGCGTGACGTCACGCTCAACTTGCCGGCCGGTACGTCATCCAATGGCGCTGCCCGTGTCTTGGGAAGCTGGGCGGACTGCATTGAGGATTTGAGCCCCGGAGCGGAAGACGACTTTACCGTCGTGAAAACCAAGAAGAGGCGCCGCGAATCATCAAATTCGCCTACAGCCGCTGCACCATCCTCCAACAGCGGTGGCGCCAGGAGCAGTCGCCGATTGCATTCATCGGCTCGATCGGTACCCCGGGCACAGGAGATCCCGACAACCAGGACCCATATCACAGAGGCCCGGGCGAGGCAGGCGTCCTCCTCCGAGGAGCACTGCGTCTACCTGGAACACGGCCCCGAGCTACAGCCCTTCCACTACCTGAGGGCGCTGGACAGGCTGCTTGGAGGAACCGCCGGAATTATCCAGATCTCCAAGGTAAACGGCCACCAACTCCTGGGACTGGCCAACAGGGGCCTCGCCGAGCGCCTCATAAACAACGGCCTTGAGGTTGAGGGCACTCTCCTCAGGGCGTTTCCTTTCCGTAAAAGAGCGGAAAGGATAACGGTGAGCAACCTCCCCTTCTTCGTGGAGGACTCAGCCATCATCAACGCCCTTAGGGCCCTTTGGGCGCATCACATCCATCGCGCCCAAAATGATGAAGGCCGGCCCGTACACCTACACCGACGGTCGCCGCGAGGCGTTCATCGTCCTTCACGAAGGAATGACAACCGAGAGGCTCCCCACCCGCCTCGACATCACCATCAAAGGCGAGGCCTGGCCCGCTTATCTCTCTACCGGCATCAAGTGTTCCAGATGCCACGGTCAGGGGCACCGCAGGGCCAACTGCCCCCTGCTTGCAGGGCTGGCCAACAACACCAGAACGGCCCCACCGACCACTCCTGCTGGCGTCCCACCACCGACCACCCCTGCACCGCCTCAGCGGTCAGCAGCCCAGCATCCTGCGCCGACACCCTCCAATCCAGCCATGGAGGTTTGCAGCGCTCCTCCCGTGGCCCGAGCTGCGCTCCACTCATCCGCACCTCGGCCATCTCCACCAGCGGCCCCAGCCTTTCCTATGGAGGAGACGCCTCCTGCCCCTCCACCAGTGACCCCTGCTCCGTCCCTGCAAACACCTGGGAGTCGCGAGCCTGCGGCCCCAACACCGGACGTGGAGATGTCCATCGTGGAGGAGACCCTTGCGTCCTTCACTTCATCGGCAAAAAACGCAACGAGAGGTCGACCTCGATGCGTTCATCGAGGGGCACCCCAGCGTGTCCTTCGCTGGGACGGACGCCCTTGGTCTTGGGCGGGAGGAGGTCCTGGACCTCCTCTCCTCGAGGACCAAGGCGCAGAGGAAGGGACCCCTCCTGTCGCCTCCGCAGTGCGACGCCCTCGTCGGCCTGATCGGGCAAATCCTGGACCTGAGACCCGGAGCAGCCAGCAACCTGTACAAAGTCCTCGGACAAGTCAAGGCCGAGCTCAGGACAACACCAGCAGTGCCTCCAACACCCACACTGCCTGCGCCTTGGCCTTCTAAGCCAACACCACCCGCTCTCCACGGGGAAAAGACGTCGCCGGACATCGCGACACCTCCACCTCCACTGTCTACCGAATTCATTGATGCCTGCTACGACCAGGCAAATGACATAATATATGAATTAAGCGATGAGCGCTACTCGGAGCCTTATCCGATATAGGAGTCACAGAGGGTGACATCGTAGAGGCAATTATTTTCCCCGACGATAGGGAACCTCTCCTCAGGCGCCTCTCCACTCAGAAGAGAACCACTCTTGCCGGGATCGTCAGCGCTGCATCTGAGCGCGCTCGGAGCTCGGATCCCTTTGTGCGTGAGGGCCTGCGCATACTCAGCGAAATGCTCCCCCCCCCCCCCCCCCCCAATCTGTAAATCCCATTAATTCTTGATTGAATGTAACTATTGACGAGTGTCAATAAAGTATGTTTTAATTGTCAATTGTCACACGTCTACACTCGGCCGTGCGGCCACGCGTCGCGCGAGCTCCTGAGTTTTTCGCCTCTGGCGGGCGAAAAGTGTCGCGGATGGCGACCAATTTTATACGGGCTGAAAGCCCGTCAAAAGCCGATCAAAAGCCTGTGAGGCACGGCTCACTAGCACATCCATGTGCAGAATTATCCGCAAATCAAGATTTTCAGAACGAAATTCCAATAGTTTTGAGAAAAAATCAAAACTATGTAAATCCGCCCGCCGGCGGCCAGGATGCAAATTCTGCCGCGCCGGTCGACCCCTCTCTCTCTCTTCTCTCTCTTGCGGCTATTCCAACTTCTAACGCCGCTGCTCAAGTCCGGAGAAACTGGGCTGACATCACAGAAGAGGTGAATCCTGGAGCTGAGGAAGGATTTACCCTCGCCCAGGGTAGGAAGAGGCGCCGTGGCTCGGGGAATTCACCTACGACGGCTGCACCCTCCTCCAATGCCGAGCTTCCA
The DNA here is from genome assembly GCA_030710605.1 of Cordylochernes scorpioides. Classification (NCBI taxonomy): domain Eukaryota; kingdom Metazoa; phylum Arthropoda; class Arachnida; order Pseudoscorpiones; family Chernetidae; genus Cordylochernes; species Cordylochernes scorpioides. Next base: position 6,251,454 of record CP092876.1, on the reverse strand, counting down.
GGACCATTCGCCGACCTCAATCATCGGCGGGATCAGTGCCCCGAGCCCAAGAAATCAGGGCCACCAGGGCTCACATCGCGGATGCCAGGGCGCGGCAGGCGTCCTCTTCCGAGGAACACTGTGTGTACATCGAACACAGCCCCGAACTTGAGCCCTTCCACTACCTTAGGGCTTTGGATAGGAAACTCGGAGGAACCGCCGGAGTCATCCAGATCACCAAGGTGAACGGCCACCAGCTAATGGGACTAACCAACAGAGGCCTGGCCGAGCGCCTCATAAGTGAGGGCCTCGAGGTTGAGGGAACACTCCTCAGGGCATTCCCTTTCCGCAAAAGAGCGGAAAGGATTACAGTGGGTAACCTCCCCTTCTTTGTAGCGGACTCTGCTGTCATCACCGCCCTCTCTCCATTTGGGCGGGTTACGTCCATCGCCCCTAAGCAGATGAAGGCGGGCCCCTACGTCTACGTCGATGGCCGGCGTGACGTCTTCATCACCCTACATGAGGGGATCACCATCGAGAGGCTTCCAACCCGCCTCGACATCAACATCAAAGGCCAAGCCTGGCCTGCGTACCTATCCTCGGGCATCAGGTGTTCCAGGTGCCACGGACAAGGGTATCGGAGGGCCATCTGCCCCCTGCTTGCAGGGCTGGCCAACAACACCAGAATGGCCCCACCAACCACTCCTGCAGGCGTCCCACCACCGACCACCTCTGCACCGCCTCAGCGCGCTCCTCCCATGGCCCGAACTGTGCTCCATCCATCCGCACCTCGGCCATCTCCACCAGCGGCCCCAGCCTTACCTATGGAGGAGACGCCTTCTGCCCCTCCACCTGTGATCCCTGCTCCGTCCCTGCAGGCGCCTGAGGGTTCCGTGGGCCCTCGCTCGGCCAATTCACAACATCCAGAGCCGCCTCCCGCTCGGCCGGACTTCGTTGCCCCGCGTGACCCTCTGCCCGCCCAGAAGACCCTCGGACCTGCGGCCCCAACACCGGACGTGGAGATGTCCATCGTGGAGGAGACCTCTGCGTCCTCCACGCCATTAGCAAAGAACGCAACGAGAGTCGACCTCGATGCGTTCATCGAGAGGCACCCCAGCGTGTCCTTCGCTGGGACGGACGCCCTTGGTCTTGGGCGGGAGGAGGTCTTAGACCTCCTCTCCTCGAGAACCAAGGCGCAGAGGAAAGGACCCCTCCTGTCGCCTCTGCAGTGCGACGCCCTCGCCGGCCTGATCGGGCAAATCTTAGATCTAGGCCCGGAGCAGCCAGCAACCTTTACAAAGTCCTCGGACAAGTCAAGGCTGAGCTCAGGACAACACCAGCAGTGCCTCCAACACCCATACTGCCTGCGCCTCGGCCTGCTAAGCCAACACCACCCGCTCTCCACGGGGAAAAGACGTCGCCGGACATCGCGACCCCTCCACCTCCACTGTCTACCGAATTCATTGATGCCTGCTACGACCAGGCAAATGACATAATATATGAATTAAGCCGTGAGCGCTATTCGGAGCCTTTATCCGATATAGGAGTCACAGAGGGTGACATCGTTGAGGCGATTATTTTCCCCGAGGATAGAGAACCTCTCTTCAGGCGCCTCTCCACTCAGAAGAGAACCACTCTTGCCGAGATCATCAGCGCTGCATCTGAGTGCGCTCGGAACTCAGATCCCTTTATGCGTGAGGGCCTACGCTTACTCAGCGAAATGCTCCCCCCCCCCCCCTAATCTGTAAATTTTCCCTAACTCTTGATTGAGTGTAACTATTGACAGATCGTCAATAAAGTCTGTTTTAATTGTCAATTGTCACATGTCTACACATGGTATAGGCCATGATAATCATGGTGGGTAGTTATCGATTGCTTTTACTGTAGGTACACCACATGTCTACACTCGGCCGTGCGGCCACGCGTCGCGCGAGCTCCTGAGTTTTTCGCCTCTGGCGAGCGGAGGAATGTCGCTGGAAGCGACGAATTTGGTATGGGCTGGAAGCCCTCACCGAGCTGAACATGAGCCTGCAAGGCTCAGCTCCGAAAGTGAAGCCGTTGCGGATTTATCCGCGGAAAACCTTCTTCAAGGTGAAAATTCGAGAATGGCTGACGCAAGCGCCAACTATGCAAATCTGCCAATCGACAGAAGCCATGCAAATTTTGCCGCGGCGTGTATCGCTGACGTCACGCCATCAACAAGCGGCGCCTTGGCCGCTGCGACAAACTGGGCCGAGCAAATGGAGGCTGCAGAATCAGGTCAAGATGGCTTCACCGAGATCAAACACAAGCGAAGACGCAGGGATTCACCAGGCCGCCCTGTCGAGCAGCGCTCCAGCGGCATCGCGACCTCCGGAAGGACCGGCGCAAACCCGCGAAGTCGACCACCTGCGGGTAGGGCCACGGAGGTCCAGGTAATCAGGGCTACCCGGGCCGACATCGCCGACGCCAGAGCACGCCAGCGCTCTTCAACAGAAGACAACTGCGTCTTCGTCGAACATTGCCCGGACTTCGGGTCCACCCACTACCTGCAGGCGGTGGAAGAGCTGGTCGGAGGAGCCGGGAACGTCCTCCAGGTGATGAAAATGGACGGCCATATGCTGGTAGGCCTGTCCACCAAGGCTCTGGCAGAGCGAATTATAAGGGACGGCCTTGATATTGGGCACACCCATCTCAGGGCCTTCCCCTTCAAAAAGAGAGCGGAAAGAATCACCGTTGGAAACTTGCCGTTCTTCGTGGACGACGCCGCCGTCATCGAGGCCCTCAAGCCCTACGGTGACGTGACCTCCATCGTCCCCATCTGGCTGAGAGCCGGAAGGTACACCTTCACGGATGGCCGACGCGAGGCTTTCATCCTCCTTAAGGAGGGTATTGCCTTGGAAAAGATCCCGACCCGCGTCGTCATCCGAAATAAGGGTAACGTCCTGCCGGCTTTCATATCATATGGAGTCAAGTGCTCCAGATGCGGCCGACAAGGTCACCGTAGGGCCAACTGTCCTATCAATCCTAGGAGGGCCTCCAACGACGGCCAGCCACAACCGGCAACCCATCCACCTCGTGCGTCTTCCACCGTGTCTCGGCAGCCGAACCCTCCAACACCAGCGGCCCCAGCACTACCTATGGAGGAGACGCCTTCTGCCCCTCCACCTGTGATCCCTGCTCCGTCCCTGCAGGCGCCTGAGGGTCCCGTGGGCCTTCGCTCGGCCAATTCACATCCAGAGCCGCCTCCCGCTCGGCCGGACTTCGTTGCCCCGCATGACCCTCTGCCCGCCCAGAAGACCCTCGGACCTGCGGCCCCAACACCGGACGTGGAGATGTACATCGTGGAGGAGACCTCTGCGTTCTCCACGTCATCAGCAAAGAACGCAACGAGATTCGACCTCGATGCGTTCATCGAGAGGCACCCCACCGTGTCCTTCGCTGGGACGGACGCCCTTGGTCTTGGGCGGGAGGAGGTCCTGGACCTCCTCTCCTCGAGGACCAAGGCGCAGAGAAATGGACCCCTCCTATCGCCTCCGCAGTGCGACGCCCTCGCCGGCCTGATCAGGCAAATCCTGGATCTGAGGCCCGGAGCAGCCACCAATATCTACAAGGTCCTCGGTCAAGTCAAAGCTGAGCTGAGGACAACACCAGCTGCAGTGCCTCCATCACCCCCACTGCCTGCGCCTCGACCATCTGAGCCGGTGCCGCTCACTTCCCATGGCAAACAACTGTCACCTGCTTCCAGAACACCCCCGCTGCCCGCCCCGACGGAGATGGAGGAGGACGCTCCAATAACGGAGGAGGAGCGCTGTGCACCCCCACCGCCTGCGCCTCGGCTTGCTGGGCCAATACCACCCGTCCCCCATGGGGACACGACGACACCGCCCACTCCCCTTGGGAAAGAGACGACACTGGCCATGGCGGCACCTCCGCCTCCACTGTCAGACCAGCTGATCAAGGCGGACCTGGATAGAGAGTGCCTGGGTCAAATACGTGACCTACTCGAAGAGCTGAACTATCAACATGCCTTAAGGCCCTTAATTAAGAAAGGGATAGACCTAGACAACATCGCATTTGCGATCGTATGGCGCGAGAATAGGGAGTATCTCCTCGAGATTCTCTCACCTAGACCCAGACACAGAGCCATTCTCGCCGAGTTTCTCGACACTGTCGCCGAGCATGCTCGCGATCACCATCCCCTGATTCAAGGCGGAATATCAAAGCTCAAGCTGGCTATGGGCTCCTGACGGCCCAAACAATTGTAAATATTTCCTGTTGACTATGTAATTGTTGACTAAATAGTCAATAAAACTTGTTTTCATTGTCAATTGTCACATGTCTACACATGTAGAAAGTAATTCAACTTTTGCATTTACAAGTGTACCATGTGTACCCGCTTGGTTTCTTGCATTTTCTGTTGGGATTGGACTTTTGCAAGAATCGGGAGCCATTGAAGCAATAAAGAAAATTTCCCAATGCAGGATACGATCCCGGAACGTTGCTGTTGAAAATCGACGGTACATACCATTCTACCACCGATCCTATAGAAATTTGATTCGAAACCTAAACACCAAGTTAACATCAATTAAAAATAAATACAATAGGTTGTTGGCTAATGCGTATCTTTGATTTAAGACTTTCGAGCATGTCCTCTTTCTCATCAGGCTATAGATGCATATCGTCCTTATATCTCTTTGGCCTGTTGAAGAATAAACTTAGTCGAAAGCTTTCACACTTTCCAATAATCAAAGATAGACTTTACCAAACAGTCTATTTGACTTTAGGAAATTGTATTAAAGATTACTTCAAAAGAGTTCCGATTCTTTTAGGAAAAAGACAATTGAGGTCTTTTCTATGTTTTAAAATCTACCTCTCCCTATGTGGATAGGGATCTATTGTGAATTGGTAGGGAAGCCTCAAGGTAGGGAAGCCTTCATTGCTGAAGACATTTGTACACAAATATATATATTCTCCTACACTTTATATGCCTTTTTACTATATTTTTCCACATTTTTTTAAATTTTATTAAAAGAATCAAAAAAATTGTTTAAATTATAAAAAAAAATGTCTATTGTGAATTGAGACAAAGCAATAACGTGCCATCTAAATATAGCAAATATTTAGACGAGAGCAAGATGTTTTAATTCGATTTTATGCAAAAGTTTCTTTTAACTTCTTAACTTTAGACAGAAATCATACCAAATGAAGGTAATGGTGATGGTAAAAGGCTGGTCTTATCCAACATACCTTATTGAATCCAAACCAAACCATTCCAGAGAAGAAGTTTTGTCAGACAATCTAAAATAAAAATGCACAAAAAATGTAAATCTATACGACTTTGATCAACATAAAAGTTTTAATCCTTCTCCACGATATCACGTCTCAATGATGACACAGCAAAAGTTGCATAAGTTGGGCTATGCAACTTTTTATCGCCCACCTTACTCGCCAGATCTCTCGCTTACTGACTGCCTTTTACCGTTTTTCAAACGCTCTATCACTTTTTAGGTGTGACATGCTTCAAAAATCATTGTGACGCTGAAACTTGCTTTCTCAATATAAAATCCTTATATATATAAAAATGAAATGCGAAATCGATGTTTGTTATCGCATCACGCAAAATCTACTGACTCAATCATTATGGAATTTCGCATGTAGGTAGCTGAAGATTTCGTTTAACATATAGGCTATTCAAAAAACTAAAAAAGTTAATGTGCTTTTATTTAAAAATAAAAAACCAAAAAGCGTTAGTTCCAGTCTTTTACCGCTAGGGCGCAGCACTGGTCGCGACGATAAATGAATTTGATTTTTTTAAAGCATCGGTGGTTCAGTGGTAGAATTCTCGCCTGCCACGCGGGCGGCCAGGGTTCGATTCCCGGCCGATGCATTTTTTTTTAACAATTTTTAAAACTCATTTATATTATATATCTTCTATATAAATGGAAATTTCATAAGTGGTGTTCGCTAAAAACTTTCGTTACAATGCATCAATTTCGACCAAATTTTCAACATTTATGTAAAACGAGATGGAGCAGGTTTTGCTTAACATCAAAATATTTTTCCTAACTTTAAAATACATAACTTTGCTGTTATCGATAAAATACAAAAAAATTCAACAGAGTTAATTTTATTTATATATAAATACAAAAAAAAAATTCAGCAATTCATTCAACTCAATCTAAAAAAAATATTCAAAACAAGCAATTTTAAGATAACACCATATGTAAAACAGTCGGCCAAGAAAACAACAACGATATTACATCTTTCTCACATATTCACACACAATCTTGATTAATAATTAAAACTAATCTTCAGCATTGTTTATTATACTTCATAATATATAATATTCGTTAGGCAAACTTTCACTCGGATAAAACCCGGGCGAAGCCGGGTACACATCCGCTAGTAATAATATATAAACAATAGAAACGTGTTTATTTATTTTGAAAAGTACAAGCTTTCGGATATTTATGATCCTTCTACAGGCATAAGTTGAGAAAATGAGGATATTAACTTATAGCTATGACTGTAGAAGTATTATAAAGATCCGAAAGGTTGTATTTTGCACGAATAATGCAACGCATGCTACTGTTTATATTTTTATTTTATACTCTACCATATTAAAAAAAACTGGAACTACAACTGATAAGAAACCATATAGTTTCCATCATTCTTGGTACCAGGCAGAAAACCCCAAAAAACAGACCCTCCAACTAAACAGAAGGGAATCGACACAGTTGGCCAGATGGAAATCTGGTCACCTACGCCCTCTAGTCTATAAAGAGGGAGCCAAAAACTACCCCATGTGCACTAGGTGCAAAACCGAAGAGGCCACTCCGCAACATATACTAAATTGTATCGGAAAGGACAAGGGATCCCTGTACAGAGAACCAAGAAGAGTTCTTGAACTTCTTTATGTGCACGACCTCCAAGATCTTGTCTAATTTATACAAAAAGGATAAGTAAAAAAAAAAAATTATACTCTATAGAAATTTTCTCTTCTAATTGCCTTCAATATGTTTATTGCTTACGGAAATACTTAATTTATGCTAACTTAATCAACAAGCTAGTTTCTTACATTTCCAAACCTGTATTGGATTTAATAGTTTTTACACTTCGATTAATCAAGTTTTTATTTGAAAATATTACGTTTGAACATTTTTGAGGAAAAAAAATCCACAAATATTTTTTAGGCCTCAACTCAATAAAACCACATATAACTGATAGATTGTAACTTCACACCGTTTATTTGCACTATCAGGGTATGCAATTTGTCACAGGAATAATTGCATATGGGCATTCTCGGGGCTGTGAATGGACGCCACCGACAAAACCGTCTCGGAATGCTACTGTACTGTAATGAAAGATGAAAAACGACTTTTAAAGAGGTTTTGGGAGAGTTCGGGGGTGAACCCAACAATGGTCAGGGCGGCTTTCTTTGAAGGTGGACAACATCAAAGAACACCGCTGGAAGGGGGAGACCAGCAAGAAGTGACCAATGGACAGACACTCACAGTGTCGGCTCCTCAAAGCCCCCTCAAATTACAAAATCCCCATGTTTGCCTTCAAGAATCCCCTATTCACATGCGACCGTTCAGAAAATCTCTCTCCAAACCTGCGAGATAAATATCTCCTCCTCACCCCCCGGAATGTCTTCACTTCTAGATTTGCATAGCTCTTCAACGGTCCATCGAGATGCAAATTGGATTTCTTTGGAGAGTTAATAAATCAGACGCGCTGGGATTAGAGAGGTGTTTGTAAGAAACTTCTTTATAAATTGAATGGTCCGTCTGGAGATATTTTACTCACAAGAATATGATATGGAAGTAACCAAATCATATTTTTATTATATGATTATCATACATATATACATACAGCTTTATTAAGACCACAGGTCTTATACAGATTCACCACAAGATGGAAGCATAGATAAAGCTCCTATACTCCAGGCAACACAGAACCCAACAACAGTCTCTAGGTCCGACACATGTAGAATATCTCACACACACATACAGCTTTATTAAGACCACCGGTCTTATACAGATTCACCGCAGGAAGGAAGCATAGATAGAGCTCCTATACTCCAGGTAGAACACAGAACCCAACAACAGCCTCCAGGTCTGACACATGTAGAATATCTCACACATACATACAGCTTTATTAAGACCACCGGTCTTATACAGATTCACCACAGGAAGGAAGCATAGATAGAGCTCCTATACTCCAGGTAGAACACAGAACCTAACAACAGCCTCTAGGTCTGACACATGTAGAATATCTCACACATACATACAGCTTTATTAAGACCACCGGTCTTATACAGATTCACCACAGGAAGGAAGCATAGATAGAGCCCCTATACTCCAGGCAGCACAGAACCCAACAACAGACTCCAGGTCTGACACATGTAGAATATCTCACACACCCATACAGCTTCATTAAGACCACAGGTCTTATACAGGTTCACCGCAGGAAGGAAGCATAGATAGAGCTCCTATACTCCAGGTAGCACAGAACCCAACAACAGCCTCCAGGTCCGACACATGTAGAATATCTCACACATACATACAGCTTTATTAAGACCACAGGTCTTATACAGATTCACCACAGGAAGGAAGCATAGATAGAGCTCCTATACTCCAGGCAGCACAGAACACAACAACAGCCTCCAGGTCCGACACATGTAGAATATCTCACACATACATACAGCTTTATTAAGACCACTGGTCTTATACAGGTTCACCGCAGGAAGGAAGCATAGATAGAGCTCCTATACTCCAGGTAGCACAGAACCCAACAACAGCCTCCAGGTCCGACACATGTAGAATATCTCACACATACATACAGCTTTATTAAGACCACTGGTCTTATACAGATTCACCACAGGAAGGAAGCATAGATAGAGCTCCTATACTCCAGGCAGCACAGAACACAACAACAGCCTCCAGGTCCGACACATGTCCAGGGGCCACACCGTACATAAGTTAGCGTATCACTGAAAGGCGAGTGTGAAATCAGCCGCGTTCTAGTCTTCACTTTCCTCCTCCAAATTATTTTCAAGGGTCATGGTAACGATGCAAATCATTAATATATATTTCTATCGGTGGTAGTTTATTTTGAAGAAGACAGAAGCAATTTTGTCCACACTTGGTTATCTCGTATGTCTTCAATAAAGGTCATTGTAATATCTTTCCGAGTTATTATCTGAAACCCCATATATAAATTCAAAAATTACAATTTCCTTACGTTTTTTTTCCCATGAGTGCATATGCATATTTTAATGTAATTTGTGTTTTTAAAATTTGGGGTGAAATGTCACCCCACCTCTCTCCAGTGAAAGAATTTTTTTATCCGACTTTTTAAGGGTTAGGTTAATAATGCTTCTTCTAACATGTGGTATATGATAAAACTTTATTATTGGTACTAAAACTTCTTGATGAATTTACAAAATGGATTATGGCGACAATAATAAACTTCTTAAAAACATAATAACCACTAACTAAAAAAATAAATAAATAGATAAAAAAAATGGCATATCTACCACCAAATACGGGACAGAAACGGCTCCGACATTTACTTGTGTTTGAAAGGAAATATGCAAAATGGTCTTTTATAATACTAATTTACATATTCCGAGAGATAGAAACTATAACGGTAATTTCTTCCCCAGACCTATTTCCATATTTTGTCAAAAGTTTCATCAGGATAGATCAAATATTGCGGGAAGACATACTGAACATTTATTTCTATGTATGGAATGGCCATATGTGCAAGGACCGTGACAAATGACCGATGTCCCCATGTCCATTACTACAGGGACCTAAGGTCAACAAAGGACCCCGAATGACCAATTAACAAAGTCATCTATCTTGCCGGGGACGGACCTAATAGTCCTTTCATCCAGTAAATTCTCCCACTGGATGGATGACCGGAATTTACCCCATTTATCCTCATTTACCCATCCTCGCTTATGCAACTTGACGCATTCTTGCATATTGGAGACTATATGCGAAAATGGTTTAACAGATCACCATTTATTCTCATCTACTTATTCTCGCTATACAACTTGACGAATTCTTGCATATTGGGGAATATATGCGAAAAGGGATTACCAAATCGTCATTTATCCTAATTGATCTATTCTCGCTATGCAACTTGACGCATTCTTACATATTAGAGCCTATATGCAAAAATGGTTTATCAGATCGCCATTTATTCTCATCTACTTGTTCTCGCTATACAACTTGACGTATTCTTGCATATTGGAGACTATATGCAAAAGGGGATTACCAAATCGTAATTTATCCTAATTTATCTATTCTCGCTATGCAACTTGACGCATTCTTACATACTGGTGACTATATGCAAAAAGGGATTACTAAATCGTCATTTATCTTCATTTATCTATTCTCCCTATGCAACTTAACGAACTATTGCATATTGGTGACTATATTCAAAAAGGATCGCTATTTATCCTAAATTACCCATCCTCGCTATGCAACTTGAATTCTTAAATATTGGTGAGTATATGCAAAAATGAATTACCAAATCGCTATTTACCCTCATTTCCCCATCTTCGCTTATGCAACTTGACGTATTCTTGCATATTGGTGAATATATACAAAAACGGAAGTTTGCTTTTGTGTAAAAATTAACTATGTACAGATTTTCATATTGATCTCAAAATCAGTTTTAACTTATGAAATATAAAAAATATGGATCACAATCATTGCCAATTTATTTATTGATTTATGAGCTTTCGCAAGCTATATCTTTATCGAATGCCTTGGGGAAACAATCTAGAATTGAGATTCTAAACTCTTGTCTTATTATCCTCAAATATATTTTTTTTCCAAGAATTTTTTCAAGATCTTTTATTATTAACCAACCTGGTTTTTTTTCAGCAAGGTTTTATCTTTAAAAAATAGCCAATACATTTGTTTATTTATTGTTTAAATTAAGCTTGATTGTATACAATTATTTCTTTTTTACCATCAACAAAAATTATTCCCCTAATGAATGAATTTACTAGAGATTGGGTAGCTCATTTATGTGACTTCAATTTTCTCCAGAATTCTTTAATAACAGCTCCACACAATATATACGTTTTTATAAAGAGACAAGGATCGCCTCTCCCGTCAAAATAGACGCCTAAAACCAGACGCCATCTATTGACCGTCGCCGCAACTAGCGGCCTCGGATCGGTGACAAAGCCACAACACCAGCTTTGACAAACTGAAAAGCGTCCACATAGCGACCCTTGTCTCTTTAAATCAATTTCCTCCCGGCAAAATTGCCATCTATATAAGTTTTTATATATACAAATAAATAAAATAAGTATTAAAGAGATTGATGGAAATTTAAAAAAAAATGAATACAAAATTTTCAATGAATAATTTATTAAATATTTAATTATCAATGATTAATTAAATTGATCTGACTGTGAATTGAATTGGGTCCACAGCTGTTTCATGTATACCTTATTGATTCATATCTGATCCAACTTGCTCACACTGCCGAGAAGAAAATCAAACCGTAGAACATGTGCTCTTCAGCTATCCAAGATTCCAACTACAGAGATTCCAGACAGCTACACTTCTTGGACTGCCCTCATTCAATAACACTGCCCTGTGGGGGTCGGTGGAAGGATGGTCTAAAGTTTAGACTCTAAACCGTTGGTTTTCGACCGCTACGACCCGGGTTCGATTCCCGCATTGGGTAATTTTTTCTGATAAAAAAAATGCTCCAATGGCCCCCGATTCTTACAAAAGTCCAACCCCACCAGCGAGTGCAAGTAACCAAACGGGGCTCTGGCACATTTGTAAGTGCAAAGTCTAACTGCTTTTCACATGGGTAGACATGTGGTGCACTTACAGTAAAAAGCATTTGCTAACTACCCACCATGATTATCATGGCCTATACCACGTGTACTAGGGATAAGCAAAAAATAATAATAATAACACTGCCCTATTGAATCTAACAAGAAACAAACCGGTCTGGAGACACTTGGTGAACTGGTTTACTAAGGCTACCAAGGCAGACTCATAAACCGCAGGACAACCCAGGTAGTTGGTGATCTATGTATACGCTTCAGGTGTTACCTGGATTAACTATTTGCAACGACAAGCATCAACCTATATCTCCAGACTCAAAACTGGCCATACAAGACTCTTCCAGGATGGTGTAAAGACCTTTCCACAATACACCATCTGCAGAACCAAAGAAACCTCACCAGACCACCTCTTGGAATGTATGGAAGCCTCAAGACAGGACCTATATTCCAACCCTACTAAGATTGTGAATTTGATCTATGAATATAGTTTCCATGTATAATTATACAATGGAATAATATAAAAAGCTATATGCTACTACTATTAGTATTGTAAATAATTCGATCTGTGTATGACACTCCATGTTTTATCTTATTTACATATAAACATGTTGTTTGTCTTAAATAAACGACTCCTTGTCATGACTACCGTGACAATAAAGATGTTTATTTATTTTTTAATCTTTGTTCAATAAACGCTTTTCGTTCAAAATGCAGACATAAGGTTTGAAAATATATATATATATATATATATATCAGAATAAATACTGAATCGGTTATATATTAATGAACATTTATAATTTTCTCATTACCACTACAAGAATTACTAGTATTAATATACTTTTGTTGAAAACAATCAATATTGAGGTTGTGTTAAAACATTCACCTTGGCAGAATCCAGGCGAAGCCGGGTCATTGGTCAAGTAAATATTGAATATATTATGGCGAAATATTTATATTTTATTAACAGAGTATCAATTTTGATATTTATAATTTGTGATACTATGTAAAATTCCCTTATTATTGTTTTATAAGTTATACTGTTTCTATTTAACATTTAGCCTTATTTAAACATATATTTATAATATAGTTACAGTTAATATATATCCATATAGAGCCATGCAATACTGTACCACGCTAGATGAATTACCTATTTATTATGACTCAGTTGATGATACAAACAGTGTTGCCGAATCTTTATATTTACACAGATTATACTATATACAACAATTACTTCTCTTGTAGTTTATAAATTTCAGTTTATGCTTGTCTCACAAATAAATTGTTACGTCATCCTAAAGTTTGTCTTTTCTAATTTTCTACGTGACAATATGTTTGTATCTTTTGATAAATTTGGTGTTATGCAAATCAAAATATTAGTTAATAAAACAGCCGAATGATCTAATAGAAAAAAACTTTCTTATATAACAATTTTATATTAGAAATATTTCTTAATTTCAAATCAAAAGTAATTTTTAAAACATTAATAATTATTATTCTATGAAAATAATTTAATTTTTAAATCATTTTTGACCAAATATTTATCGAATTGAATTGAGAATGCGTGTGTTTATAAATAAAAATTCCTATCATATTTCAGGTAATTTGGTCACTTTGAAAAAATCCATTGGGGCAGAGTGATGGCATTTAAGATAAATTTATATCAAAAGATAACTTCAATTTCTATCAAACGATTCCTTGTCTCGTCTGGGGGTGATAACAAAGGGTCAAAACATTGCAGACGACAAAGCCATACAGGGTGGGCTTTCACATCTGCTGCCATCTTATACACTTTTTTGATACGATCAACTTGTGGGGTCCTATTTAGGTTCAATTGACCATAAACATGATTATCATTGTTCTCTTCAACTTTACAAATCCGCTATTGTAAACTTTCATCGTTCGGTCCTGGGGGCTGAAAAAAAAAATATTTTGTATAAAATTGTTATCGGCAATTATCTTTTGGTTTAAAAAAAAGTTTTATAAAAGATTAACTCCACTCCCCTTTTCTATATTTAAGAAAAAGATTAAAATATTTAGGGGGGAAAAATTTGTTCTATTTTCGTGGTCAAAAGTATTTAAAATATGTTAATTGTTATCATAGAAAGAGAATAAACTAGAAATTATTTAGAATTAATTGTAAAAAAAAAAGAAATTTGTGTAGAATAGTTTCTTTTCTTCGTTATTTAAAATAACCTTTTGGTAAACAATTTCATAAATAAATTTACATATTTTAAATAAAAATTTAAAAAATAATTTGTAAAAAATAATTTAAAAGTTTATTTAAATACGTATAAATTATTTTTAAGAAAAGTTTTGATGTAAATATTTGTAGAGATAAAAGAAATAAGATAACAGACGAATATTATTTCTGAGCAGACGCGTGGGTCAAGCCTCCATCGTCTCGATCAATTAGGCCCGAGTTACTGGGCAGAAGACAAAATATTGGGGACCGTCAGCGCGTGAACATCCGAAACTAATATCCTGGAACAACTCGTCGTCTGCTTTTTCCCGCCAATTTTTTAATATGGCCGCCGCCGTTTGATTGAGACTTTGTCTGCTGCCATTTTATTTTCTTATTCATTTTATAATTTAAATAAATCGATATTAATGTTGAAACTTTATGTATTTTTATTCAAATATGTATCAAATATGTAAAATTTATTCTTATTACCTAATTTAAACAACTTTTGATATAAAATAGATTAATGTGTTCAAACTCATAATATATTTCGAATGTATTAAATATAAGAATATGTGTGCCTTCTTAAAGATACATTAAGATATTTCTTTTTACTATATTTTATTACTAATGAGAAATTTCAAATAAATTATGTATTTAATACATTTTTGTTTATACTTTTATAGAAAGTAAAATTTGTTTATAACATTCCCATTTATTTAGGTATTTTTCCTTTTTCTATATTGTATTTTTTCCCAGTATTTGACGCTATTTCTTGAAACAGCTTCTGACCAAGATGTCATATACACTCATGGACAAAACTTATGGAAGTTGTATCTTTTATCATGTATATCGGGATTGAGACAATAACTCTGAAAGATATTACAGTAACCTTTATTGAAGATAGACGAGATAACCAAGTGTGAACAAAATTGTCTTTGTCTCCCTCAAAAAAAAAAAATAATAATAATAATAATATAGAATAAATAAACAGATGACCTGCGACATCAAAGACTTTCCACTTGCATAAGTTTGGTCTTTGAGTGTATATCTTTAAAAATACCCACTGAATTAAACCTATGTATGCAAATAAATAGGTTTTTTTAAAAATCTATATAAATGTTTGTTCGCTTGTGTTTGTTAATTCCTCATAAGTTTCCTCAATATTTGACCCTAGCCGGATAAGACTTTTTGACACCATATAGAGATAGGTCTGGAAGGAGCCAGAGTAGTAGCGCGCGGAATATGCAAATCATTCCGATAATAGACTCATTTACATTTTTTTTTTCTAGCGCACAAACAAAAGCTGAAGCCGTTTCTGTCCCGTAATTTGCGGAAGACATTATCAGGTGTACGCCTCAGTAAAAATAAATGGGTAGTAAGTTTTGAAACGCTTCAATCTTCAACTTTTTATTTGCATAATACTTTTGTTGTTTTTTAGTTTCAAGAAATTTTAGAATGACCTTTCCCCTCCCGCGATCTTCCCAAGTCAATAGTATCTATTTCAGTTGTATCAACATATGATATAGGAAAATTTATAATCATAAATATTATTGTATTAATGATCTGTGTAAACACACAAACACTACTTTTTTTTTACAATACTTAGCCAAAAACTGTATTTTGGTTAATTCTATATATACTGTAGGGCATACATTTACTTGGGAATATCGCGGGAGGGGCAAGGTCATTCTCGGCTAGTATGTAAATAAATAAAATGAAGTTAATTGCATAGTGTACTACTGTCACTGAAAGAATTGAGTTTACAGTAAAAACTTGGCATGCCTAGAGAGGGCTCGTTCTGCCGAAACTCACCCTACATCAAGATAAAAACACCCAAATAGATAAATATATAAATAAATAAATAAAAATTGGAGTGAAAGAATGTAGAGCGAAGTACCACAGAGTGGACAAGATAGCTCGGAACTGCGCCTGACAACGCTGGAGTTTCGTAATTAACCAATTATCTTGCAGGGCTGCCGAGCGGAAACTTGATTAAGCTTCCCTTCCAGCCCAGCGCTCCTGGCCGGGCCCCGGCCCGTGGGTAATTGCGGCAGCGACCTGCCTGACTCACTCGCCGCCTGGCTGCTGGCTGGTTGACTGGTGCACCTCTTGGTGGCTGGCTGGTGACTGGTGCACCTCTTGGTGGCTGGCTGGTTGACTGGTGCACCTCTTGGTGGCTGGCTGGTTGACTGGTGCACCTCTTGGTGGCTGGCTGGTTGACTGGTGCACCTCTTGGTGGCTGGCTGGTGGCTGGTGCACCTCTTGTCTCTTGGTGGCTGGCTGGTGACTGGTGTGCCTCTTGTCTCTTGGTGGCTGGCTGGTTGACTGGTGCACCTCTTGGTGGCTGGCTGGTTGACTGGTGCACCTCTTGGTGGCTGGCTGGTGGCTGGTGCACCTCTTGTCTCTTGGTGGCTGGCTGGTTGACTGGTGCACCTCTTGGTGGCTGGCTGGTTGACTGGTGCACCTCTTGGTGGCTGGCTGGTTGACTGGTGCACCTCTTGGTGGCTGGCTGGTGACTGGTGCACCTCTTGGTGGCTGGCTGGTTGACTGGTGCACCTCTTGGTGGCTGGTGACTGGTGCACCTCTTGGTGTCTAGTTGGTGGCTGGTGTGCCTCTTGTCTCTTGGTGGCTGGCTGGTGACTGGTGTGCCTCTTGTCTCTTGATGGCTGGCTGGTGACTGGTTGGTGCACCTCTTTTTTTCTTGGTGGCTGGCTGGTGACTGGTGCACCTCTTGGTGGCTGGCTGGTGACTGGTGCACCTCTTGGTGGCTGGCTGGTTGACTGGTGCACCTCTTGGTGGCTGGCTGGTGACTGGTGTGCCTCTTGTCTCTTGGTGGCTGGCTGGTGACTGGTGTGCCTCTTGTCTCTTGATGGCTGGCTGGTGACTGGTTGGTGCACCTCTTTTTTTCTTGGTGGCTGGCTGGTGACTGGTGTGCCTCTTGTCTCTTGATGGCTGGCTGGTGACTGGTTGGTGCACCTCTTTTTTTTCTTGGTGGCTGGTTGGTGCACCTCTTGTCTCTTGGTGGATGGTTGGTGCACCTCTTGTCTCTTGGTGGCTGGTGCACCTCTTGTCTCCTGGTGGCTGGCTGGTGCACCTCTTGTCTCTTGGTGGCTGGTTGGGGCACCTCTTGGTGGCTGATTGGTGGCTGGTTGGGGCACCCTCTTGTCTCTTGGTGGCTGGTTGGTGCACCTCTTGTCTCTTGGTGTCTGGTTGGTGCACCTCTTGTCTCTTGGTGGCTGGCTGGTGCACCTCTTGTCTCTTGGTGGCTGGTTGGGGCACCTCTAGTCTCTTGGTGGCTGGTTGGGGCACCTCTAGTCTCTTGGTGGCTGGTTGGGGCACCCTCTTGTCTCTTGGTGGCTGGCTGGTGCACCTCTTGTCTCTTGGTGGCTGGTTGGGGCACCTCTTGTCTCTTGGTGGCTGGCTGGTGCACCTCTTGTCTCTTGGTGGCTGGTTGGGGCACCTCTAGTCTCTTGGTGGCTGGTTGGGGCACCTCTAGTCTCTTGGTGGCTGGCTGTGGGGTGCACTCTTTCTGCACGATTCATATTTTTTATGGTTGATCAACTCACTATCTATTCCTGTTGGATGGCGCACCTAACTTGTTTTCACTTTAGGTCGGGGGGGGGGGGGTTGTTGCCTCTTGCTTGCCTGCACACCACATTCTGGGGGACGCACTGACGCGCCGTTTTACTTATGTTATTAATTCACATATGTATTTAATATGTTTTGATCGCTTAATATATGGGGTTTGGCATCTCTAGAATTTCCATGTACTTTCTTGAAACGTCCATCGAATCACTGACTTCATTTTAAACAGGTCCTTCCTATTGTTGCTCATTTATTTCCTGGTATGGCAAGCCCAGAAACTTAGCCTAGATACGACTGGTTTGTATTTAACGATAAACTTTGTTCGCATTCCTGTGTAATTGATCCATGATATAATAACAGTGAAAGTTTCCGGATTCTCTCAATAGAATTCAGTCAATTCATCCATACATATGTAGTCAGTATTCCGGCAATATATTTAGGTATTCCCTGAACGCTCACAAGAGTTTTTTAAATGGTACATATAGGGGGGAAACTAGTACAAAAGTGAGAAAATGTATTAGGATCAGATGGATAAATTAATAAAAGGCATCTTCTGATCGTGCAACTTAAAATTGCTGATGGAATAATTTTGAAAATTAACGATTAATTGTTATTTATACCGACAGATGGCGCAAGCCATCAGCAACTTTTAGTTAGACGATCAGGAGAGATGCACTTTTCTTAATATGTAAATATGTACCACATGTGTGTTCTAAAAGAGGCACCTCTCCCTTTACATAATACTTCAGAACAATGCACTTGTTCATCACCCTTATAAAAAAAACATTACTATTGATAATGGTGGATAGTTAGCGAATGCTTTTACTATAAGTGCGCTACATGTCTACACATGTGAAAAACATTTCGAATTTTACACTTTGTACACAAGTCAGCCAGAGAACCGTTTGGTTACTTGCACTCACTGTTGGAGTTGGAATTTATGTTTCTTAAACAATAACACAAAAAAAAAAAAGCTTTCGAGGATTATACCTTCGTTCCTACTTGCTATTTATAGTTCTTATAGCCAGTACAATAAAACAACCAATGAAAGATTTGGTAAGCGACCAGCTCCCTGAGCAACCAGCATTCTAAGATGAAACTGACTGATATACGAGTATTCCAACCTCCAATAAGCGACCAGTACCTCAAGGAGAGATCAACAGTAGGTATATTCTAGACTAGAGTCTCTCATGAGAGGAAGCTCTATATCCTATACTCTATTTATTATACAAATGGGAAGAGGTGGAGTGGAAAGTTGACATGATCACACATGTGTCGGACACATCTTAATTAGAAGTGGGGGTGGGTGTGACCAAACGTGGGGGACACGGGCGACAATCACGTAATGGAGGAAGGGGGGGGCGACAGAAGTCTCCGGTCTCACGGGGACCCACCGCCAAATTTGCATCACTGCCTCCTATTTGCATCGTGCTGGAATGGCTGGTGCAAGTGGGATTAATTCCCCGGGCTGCACGTGGTGGATTCCACGGTTGGGTACCAGGACAGTGTTACTATGCAAATATATTATGGAGACATATGTATTTATTACAACAAAAAAATGCATATTCTGACAGCTTACATAAGCATTTTAGATAACAGAGCGACATCTAGTGGAGCAAAAATCAACTAAACGTTGATTTAACTTGTTCCGTGATATTAAGCCAACCCATTTTCTTGATAAATCAAATAAAGCCAACCACGTACGCGTTTCGGGCTGTTGGCCCTCGTCAGCGTATGCGTAAGAACTGTGATTACACCACATGTAAACATATGTAGTACCAGGCCATGGTGGGTAGTAGGTTGTGACAGCTTTGTATTGTAAGTACACCACATGTTTACAACACGTAATACCAGGCCATGGCGAGTAGAGCGTTGTGACAGCTTGTACTGTAAGTACACCATATGTACACATATGTAGTACCAAGACATGGTGGGTAGATAGTTGTGACTATGGCTACACAACATGCCTACATTTGTAGTACTAGGCAAGGATAATCATGGTAGATAGAGGATTGTGACATTAGTACTGTAAGTACACCATATGTCTACTTATGCACATGTAACAAAGCTATTTATATCAACGTTATTATTACTTACATACCATTATTAACATCATCTATACTATCATCTAGACCATGGTAATCATGGTATGTAGAGGGCGCGCTGTACACTCGACGAAAAAATAAAATACACTCATAGATAAAACTTGAGTAAGTTGTACTTTTTAACATGTATATCGGGATTCAGACAATAACTCTGAAAGATATTACAGTGACCTTTATTGAAGACACACGAGATAACCAAGTGTAAACAACCTCTGTCTCCTTCGAAAAGAAAGAAAAAAAAAGACGATCGACGATATCAAAGATTTTCAACTTCTTTAAGTTTTTGTCCATGAATGTAGTTCCTGATGAAACCTCTTTATCTTTTGTTTTCTTTTAAAAACACATTGGTGTCCATAAGTTTGATAAAAGATGAATTTCTAAATATTTTTATTAATTTTTGAATTCAATCGCGTGTGTTTTAATAATTATAGATCTTGTCAATTAGTGTCAGAGTGTATATTTCTTAGTATTGGAGTTGCTGTTGGGTCGTAGATGGGGACTTTTTGAAAGATGTGTTTATTTCCTTGTAAGGGGAGATTTCAGCTTGGCTGTAAAAGGCTTTGCTTTGAGTAAGGGGGTTTCTGTTTCAAGTCTTTAATAATAATATTAAAAAAAAAAGGCTTCCTAAGGTGTTTCTTACTTTATTATAAATTCACTTCAAGCTTTCAGGTATCACAAACCTTTCTTTAGTAGTATATATGACAACATGAATCTTTAACATATATACTGTATTGTTTACATGTTTCATTTATTGTACATAGTAACTATTTTGTAGCCAGAAAGCTGAGCCAAAGGAAAGAACAAATGTCAGTATTTGACGCTGATGCTTTGGCAAAATACAAGATAATCAAACAAAAAATAAGAAAAGATCAAATATGTGAAATAAACTCTGAGAGAAAACTGACAAAAACTATAACAAGACTTAGAACAAAACACTATAAAGGAATGACAATACATTCAGATGGCACAAGAACCTATAAAGCATGCAACAACTGACCTGGTGTGGAACTAACACCTACCCACATATTCTCATGCCCAGCAATGGTCGCAGCCTTGCAGAAAATTGACTTAGACCCAGAGCAGCAGCTTTACACAGCCAAGATAGTGGATATTGCTGCTGCTGTGATGGAGATGCATGGAGACATCTGAGACTCTTCTTTGGACACGACAACAATAACAACAACAACAACTATTTTGTATTTATGTATATTTTCAATTGTATATATTTTGAGAGGTAATATAATTAATATTGAGGTCTTTTTTTTTTAATACGAATTTTGCCAAGTAAAATTCTAAGTGACTTATACAAATGAGGATTGTATAACAAATGAAAGACTATGATTTCATCAATGGTTGTGTGTTATGTAAGAATAACGAATTATATATATTTGGGCTATGTGCAAATATAATGTTGAATTCTGAAATTTCTATGTCTATTGATGCTATTTGTTTCATGGATATCATAGAATTTCTAATTATTATTAGACAATAAAATAATTTAAAAAATATTTTCAACCTATTAAGATTTAATGACAAACTACATTCACAACGACAAAAAATTTTTTTTCATGAATATATTTTTTTAATTATAAAAGAAAAAAAAAAAGAATCTGTCAATTTTATGCATGATCTTTAAACTCTAAAACAATTTCAATAAATGTTAACGGGGCAATGCAGACGAAAATATTAAGCCTAAAAGACGTCTCTACTTGTGCTGCCATCTGTGATAAACTTTTAAAACTATTTTGAAGAGCGCGTGGTTAAACGCTACTAAAACAAAGGGTAAGCAAACAAAGTAGGTATTATTACGTTAAATAATAAAGTATAATTTAAAAAACATATTCATTATATTTTAAAAACAAAATACATAATATATACACATTTTTCTAAAAAATACCCAATACATTTGAATACCCGAAAAAAAAAAAAATTCGTACCATTAGTTTACAAAATTGAACTTGGGAGAAGAGGTTGTGTGTGTTAAGAAAAATTTAAAGTAAATTTAATGTATATATGTCATAATATATACTCTTCCAGGAATAATAAAGCAAACCTATAGACAACCCAGAGAGAGACGGGAGGGTAAAGTCCGGTCACTTGATACAGCAGCGACATTCCAAGGGGCGGCAAATGGGGCCCGTCCGTTAACACCTTGGGACTTTTAAGACAGTTGGGGATTGTGTGCGACACGAACGGCCGCCCGGCTCCCCCCCCCCCCCCCCCTCTCTCTCTCTCTCTGGTTGCCTGGGTTCCTTCTCTTCCAACTTGTGGTGTGATTATTTCTCTTCCCACCTTATTATATTGTCACATGTATGTGTGGTATGATATTATACAAGACATTTTCAATTGTGAAGCAAAGAATCTAATCAATACTCAATATAGAATTTGAGTTACAGGACGTATATCTTTTAAGAGTTTTATTTAAATACTTTATGTGTGGTAAATTCGACTTATTTCATAATCCTCTCCTAGAATGTTATGAAATAGAAGCCGTCCCTGTACTGATGAAGGCCATAGCCCGAAACCCCATGGTATACAGGTTGTTATATTGTCAAATTATATTGACAAATATTTGCACGCTTATCCTATTTCTTTAGTGCGAAGAACATTGTTTTTATCAGATAAGTAAACCGATCTCTCTAGCATTCAAATTGGACGAATGTGGCCATGTTTGTATATAAAGGGGGTTGAAGGGAATGCGTGAGGGCCAGTATGTTTACAAGTTTTGTGTAGAGACGCTTATAGTGTTCGTATTTTTTATCCGTGTCTGGTGATCTCTTCGCATTCCCTGTGTAACCCCGGTCCGATCCCTACCTAAGCAGCAATAATGATAAGTACTGTTTTTTAAATTTTATTTAACCAATTGTAAGTTTATTTATCTCTTTTTGTTGTTGTTGTTGTACTTTTGAGTATACGCTTTTGTGTGTTTAGTTACTATTACTTTAGGTCCTAGTCTATTGCATTTTGTTTTGACCCTACAAAGTTACATTTGTCAGTATATTGTCTGAGTTTTCCAAAACTGGTGTTGTAGATCATTCTTTTATCATCACTAGTAAAGTTTTTTACTAGAGTGATGCAAATTTAAAGAGAGAGGTGCCTCTTTCGGTACATGAATATCATCCTCCCACAACTTTATGTTATAATACTGTATGCACATGTGCGCAGTGAATATCTTTTATTTTACTTTAAAAAACAGGCTTTTCAGCTGAATGGTCGTAAACAGACAAATTTATCTATACTAAGACACCAAGGGTTTTGGTAAATATGGCTTAAACATAAGACAATAACAGACAATCTGTAAATAAGAAATGAAACCGCATGAATATTTCTTTTCATAACTAAGATTCCATCCAACAGTGTAAAATATATATAGGCAGAATCGTTTCAATACAGTATTAGAACTCTAAACAATAGTTATCTGAGTTATCTAACCATATAATGTTTATGTTTTTTAAAGGGGGAGATTCCATTCTATATAATATTCTAAGAAAAAGGCATCTCCTTATTGTGCAACTGAAAGTTGCTGATGGCTTGCGCCATCTATCGGAATAAATATAAACTATTCTCGTTGATTTTTAATTATTCCAGAATTGGCCAAATACCCATTCTTGATTAATCAACGAGAATAGTTGACATTTATTCCGATAGATGGCGCAAGCCATCAGCAACTTTCAGTTGCACGATAATGAAATGCCTTTTTCTTAATTTATGCACCTTATCCCAGTACAATATCACATTTGTACTATTTTTTCATATATAATATTCTGCGTTTACTTATTATATGTAGATGGAGTATCAGTTCTATTTTATAAAAAATATCTATTTATTTATTTATTGTGTTTTCAAATACAGATACAGAGATCTGTGATTCTTTTCTAAATACATATCTATTTTTGTTATTTAGTTTAAAAAGGTTTTTCATATAGTATTCGTATATTTAATAAAACTGAAATAACCAGTAATGACACACATATATCCAGCAATACTTATAACTTGGAATGTCACATTCCACGGTATGATCTAATGATAGCGGCGGTGTCGAATAAGAGGAAGTTATTCTCCCAAAAGATAAGTTTACTTATGGAGCCTGGTTTGTCCCTTAACTAAATATTATTACAACATATTCTTCCTCACTTTATAAATCTTGGATCATCACAGCAATCGTATATGATTGAGTTTTATATTATTATCATTTATAATATAGGAAGAAATATAAAAACATCACATATTGTGGCGAAGAAATAATTTGTATTTTATTATTTAATTATTCAATGAAAACATTTATTAAAGATACGAATACTATATTTTTTAAAATTTTATATAATTTTATATCAATTTAAAGCGCTATGTCCCCCCTAGGGACACTTGCACTGTCATACATGTATGTCTTTACATTTGTCTATACATATTTATATACAAATATTTTGCCTGTTTTCTTTCCTCTTTTCGCTCTCCACTTCTCCTATCCATATTTCCAAAAAAAAAAATTTTTTTTCTTATTTTCCATAGGATTATTCAAATAATAAACTGTATATATTTACCATGTGTATATAATCTTTCTCCATTTTTACCCCTTTGTATAATTTCCCCACTTTCATGGGTTTCTCCGTCTTGTAACCCCAAGGAGAATCCTCTGTAAGACCTGTGTGTCTTAATAAAGGCTTTTGTGTGTGTGATATACAAATATTTTAGGTCGTGAATAGAATAGTCATATGATGTTAACATTTAACACATATTATTACTATGAATTTGTGAAACCATCATATATGGTCCTTAGCTTGTTTGTTCAATATTCTCTAGCTGTAGATAGTTTGGTTAATAATTGTCGACTGGTCGTGGTGACGTCATCAATAAATACTTCTACAGATATTCCAAGACTTGATTTCTACGCTACAATATTTTTAAAATATATTTTGTCGGCCATCTTAAGAAAGTGAATATATAAATGGTAGAAAAATCCAAGGAAGAGTTAATTCTTTGATAAATAATTCCATGCTTCTTAATATTAAAATGATAATCTTAACAAAAATAAATTTTAAATGCTATATTATTTTTGATATTATTTTATTTTAAATTAAAAAATATCCTTTTTGAGTATAACAATGGAGTAAACTAAATTTCAGTTTTAAAAAAAATATTTTATCCCATTATAAAAAAGTTCAACATTCGTAATTATATTTCTATACATTTATTTATATAATCCTTATTATATAAAGAAAAATAATATTTTAAATATTTACTTAGTAAATTAAACAAAAATGATTTTTAGCAATCCTAATCCATTTCATAGTAATTTGAAGAAAAAAAATATTCATTGATATATTGTAATAATTTTATTGAAGTTTGACCATGAGAAAAGGTCCAATTAGCGATAACAACATATAAAACAAGATCAATTAATTCTCTCTATCTGTCATTTAGGATGCTCGTGTGGAGGCGAAGAACAGAACCCCAGACACTTATTAACTGACTGCCCGCTGACCTTAGGGAGCAAAATCAACTTTCCATAACAAATATGCAACATCTGGTCTACACTAAGGACATACACCAAAGATTCAACAAATTCTGCAGAATGTACTTAACTAAATAAGTGATTACTAATGTAATCAATTTGCATACTGATATGTAAATATGTATATATCCCTTTAAACTACTTTTTCTTTTTTGTTTTTCATTCAAATATATATATTTCACGCAAATATCCGATTTGTGGATATAGCGTGTATTCTGCAATTGTTAAATAAAAAATATAAAATGATAATATAATAATGATAAATGTTACAAATATTACTTTGAAGATAAAGAAAATATATGAAGAATTATGATACAAATTTTGATATAATTCAATATTTAATGATAACGAGAAAATGCAGCGCAAATTTAGAAGTAAGAAAGAAATAATACAAATTTATTAAGACAATATTTCAAGTTTTAATGTGAATTTACATACCAATATATGTTGAAGAATTCAGGTAAGAATTCACCCTGACAATCATACCGAAGACATTAAACAAGATGAACTCTTGTATCAATCTCAGATGTTGGTGTCTACTGATGACAATGTCAGCTGGACAGACTAATCTGACATTGATCACCAAATCTTGATACACCATCAGCCAACCAGAAGTTGGATAAATATCACGTGATGTGAACTGACCATAATGATTGGTTGGATTGATAGAAATCAACATGACGCCAGTTCATCTTCTTTTAGTCCAATCTTTAAGAAAACTGTTTAAAATTTTTGTGCACTAAATTTTGTAGAAGTTGGAGGTTTTCCTGGGGTTCTTGGAAGAATCTGGTGTCTTGGGTTGTTGATTAGAGCTGCTCCATGAATTGGCTGGTTTCAACGAAATTGTAACGAATTTCTTTGTCATAGTTGGAAGCTATTCTTGTAAGCTTTGAACTTTTCTAATTCAAATAATCAAAAATTAGGTAGAAAAAAGTTTACAAACCGCTTGAATGCCACGGAATATAAAGGGACTCGGTGACAATAGCGATCTGTTGACCATAAAGTCTGAATTCTAGGCTGCTGTGTGTAACAGATGTTCCAGATGCCGTGACTTCCCTGTGTTCCAGCTCTACTAACGGCGTTGTTGCAGGATCTAGCTAGTGTTAGACAGTAGCTATTGACAGCGGGGCGGGTTTTAGCGCTTACACCTCTGTGGTGATCATAGCAGGGGCCGTGGTCATTTACCATTCCACGTTGGGCGGGAGGACCCACTACTTTAACCCTGTGTCATATAACGTGGATTGGTACTCAACTTCTCCTCCGGCAGCTTGGCTCGCTCCACAGACCCAGGACTAGGTACTGATTACTAGTCTGCTGGTTCTGGCGCAAAACTCCAATGGGAGGCCTCGCGTGTGACGTTAAGTCCGGCTTTCAGCGTTGGCAGTGTCAGCAGTTCTGTCTTCGGTCTCTAGTCCGCTCCATTCCTCTTTGTTGTCCAATAGTGAACTCAACGAGTTCATCGAGTTGTCGGAATTGGGAAGTTGGGTTCAGGGGTGTAGCAATACATGACGGTGTGAGATAGTCTAACCGCCTCTGTGTTATGTATCTAGATATCACGTGGAGCCGTGTCTAGTTAACATTTAGGTAAATGTCTTTCTTTAAGCTCCCTCCTTAGGTCATCGAGTCCCTTATTTATAACTTGGTCTTCACGCGGTATCAACTATATTTTGGAGTTAAATAAACCACTAATCCTCTCCTTATGAATATATTTAGGCATTTCTCACAACTTGAAAATAATTTGTAGAATATAAAGAATATATTTTTGTGATGACTAAAAGCTAACATGCAATAACAGAAGAAAATTTTCCATATCTGTAACTTCTATGGTGTTTAAAGTGTAGCTCAGGTGGGAAGGTATCTCCATGTTAGATGGGCGGACTCTCACCCAGCTGAAGGACCAATGGGACCAGGTGTTGGCACCAGCGAAGGTGGAAACTTCTGTAACTTCTACTTGAGCCTTCTCAATATAACATGATAGTGTTGTGTGGCCACAATCATGACAAATCTGTAAATTCCACAACAAAACGGTCTCTAAGGTAATTGGCATGGTGTAGGCCATGGGATCGAATCCCGCATTGGACACTTTTTTTGTAGGAAAAAAAATTGCTTCAATGGCCCCTGTTTCTTGCAAAAGTCCAACCCCACTAGTGAATGTGAAATAACCAAACAGGGCTCTGGCACATTTGTAAGTACAAAAGTCGAACTGCTTTCTACATGTGTAGCCATGTGTAAAATCAGTCTTCAACTACTCCAGAGCAGCAGCTTTACACACCCAAATTAGTGGACATTGCTGCTACTGTGATAGAAATGCATGGAGACATCTGAGACTCTTCATTGGACACGACAACAGCAACAACTACCCCCCATGATTATCATTGTCTGTACCACGTGTACTGAAGATTTTATATTATTAGTATATTTGTATATATCAGAAAAAAAATTCACATACGTATATACTAATAAAAACACAATGTAAAATGACAATTTTGTAAAAAAAATATATTTCAGATTATAACAAAATTTTAAAAAGCGATTATTGTAGGGTTGAATTTATATAAATTCAAAATGAAAGCCTAAATCAACCTTCTTCCATTTCCTGACATTTCGACGACCCAGTGTCGCCTTTTTCAATATAGCTTTAATAACAAATTTTGTCGTCGATTTATAAAGATCAAAATATAAACATACAGAACATGCCGCGCGTTGATGGTTAGGATTAATGTAAACTTAGTTAAAACTAATAAATGTTGAAACTATAAACACATTTGTTTTCTTTTCATTTGAGATTTTGTATCATCTCTTAATTTCTTTATTTGGATTTTGTAATCCGTTGGCAGAGACATCACTTTTACTATGTAATCTAACTCCGCCCTTGCCGGTCCCAAGCCCGGATGAAAAAGGAGGAGAGGGAGCAGTAACAAGCTCACTAAAAAACCTGGGCTCAGCCTGCCCGGCTGATAGTACCCTGTAAGGGCTCCTAATTCAGGGATACAGGATGAGCAGCGTTTGTACTCCATGTTAGGAGCGGCTGTACATGGCATCTATTCCTCATGTCAGAGGCGGCCATTTATTTTGAAGCTAAGTCGGCCTTGCCACTGAGTAGTGCTCCCAGTCTTAATGACAAAGGCAGACGTATTCTACTTCACCCAGTGTGGAGATAAGAAAGAAAAAGACTATGTAGTCTATAGAAAATTCCATTGTTACAATACTATTAAACTCCAACATATTTCGCATATACAATACCTAAGACACAACGAGGTAATCTAGAATATAAATAAATGTTTGTAAACATATCTAAATTCCAATAAACTAGACAATTTCAGGTATAAATATAGAATGTAGATATCGTTCCAAAATCACTTTATTAGGTACCGCTCAACAAGAACAACCTAGTTTTTTATAATTGAAACAATGAATAATATATGAAGGTTATTCACTTATTAAACAAAATTTTAACACGGGATTCAATCCCGGTTCATGACTGTCGGGAATCGAGGGTGTTACCTACTTGTCCACCTTGGTAAGTATTTGTATATATCGTGTGGAACAAGTTCGATATATCAACAATTTAATATATTTTTTAAAGCTATACGTTTCTTTATTTAATTAGGTTTAGCCAGATTTCGGGACAATCCTGTTTAAAATCCATAAGCTTTAAAATGATATTTTAATCCTTGTTTGCTTTGTAAACTAAAATTGATTAGGAGATACAATAACATAGAATGTACTCACGTCTTTGTGAACTTGCCTCGTGGAATGACGCCATCCTCTAAAATTTGCATATCTCCCAGTTTTCCATTGTTACTACTACTAATTTACATATTAAGCCACCGCCAATAACATGGAACAAATTAAAACTATATTTTATATATTTTAATATATTATTATTAATCTAAAAATATTTATTTAATAGTAAATTGCCAATTGTATTTATTTATCATAATGAAATGAACTTTGCAAGATGCCATCTACCGGGAAAATTTGTAACTATTTTTTTTAATTTCTGAATTTAAAAATATTTAGGTAACACTTTTATTTTTGGGATAGATTAAGATAAATAAACCACATTTTAGAGCGTTTATATTTCAAATGTTTGAATGAAAGAGAAAAAGTTAAAGGAATAACTTTCTGAGGAGGTGGCTTCAATTCTCGTAATAAGAAATACAAACCAAAGTTTCGGGAAGATGATATTCATGTACCAAAAGAGGCAACTCTGCCTTTGAAAATACATTAAAATAATGCAAATTTTGTTTATCACTCAATATACAAAACGTAATTGTGTTAAATAAAGAAAGAGCCACAACTCTAGTTTTACCAATTCAGACATAAAACCAACAACCTTGGGGTTTCAGGCTATGGCCCTCACCAGTACAGGGACGGCTTTGATTCCATGACATCCTACGAGAGGTGTTATGGAATCAGTCGAATTTACTAAACAGTATTCAAACTGATGAAGTGATATTAATCTATCGAAAGGGATACCTCTCCCTTTAAAAATGCATTAAAACAATGCATTATTGGAATATATATAATATCTACCGAAAGGGGCACCTCTCCCTTCAAATATGAATCAGAACGATTCATTATGTTATCACCCTAGTATAAAAACTTTACTAGTGGCGATAAAAATGATCCACAACACCATTTTGGACAAATTCAGACAAAAGCCAACAACCTGTTTCATGGTTTCAAGCTATGGCCCTCATCAGTACAGGGACGGCTTCCATTTCATAACATCCTACGAGAGGAGTTATGGAATCGGTCGAATTTATCAAAAAGGTATTTAAACTGATGAAATGGCAAGGGCCGATTTCAGGCTATAATACATGAATTTTCAATTTTAAAGGGAGAGGTTCCACTTTCGGTACTAGCTTTTACATGCTTATCATCCTCACACAACTTTATGTTATATATATATATATATATATATATTAAAAATAAAAAAGGCATATCCTGACCAGGAGCACATGTGCTTTACAGAAGGCAGAGCGCCATCTGGTGAAACAGAAATCAACTAAACATTGATTTAGCCTGTTCCCTGATATTTGGCCAACCCAATTTCTTGATAAATCAAGAAAAGCCATCCATATATATATTTCATATATAATATGTATGTAAAAGTAAAGAGTTAAACATTTCGATAATTTTTATAATAGTTTTTATTGTCCGAGACATACATAAATGGTATACAAAGAGGGGGAGGGAAGGGAGGGAGTCTAGGAAAAGTTTATTTACAATTTGGAAGTTTGGGGTGGGAGATGGTTTGGTTTAAAGAATAGAGCTGTTGGGGAAGATTTAGCAAAATAACGGTTCTATGCACCTTGTTTTTATTAAGGCCAATCTTAAGACTTTGTGTAATACTTGGTTGGATAACATGGGATTTTTTTTTCTTCAGAAGGTTGGTTGAGAGAAGTTAGGTGAAGGGACACATATAGAAAGCTTAACAATATATATATTTACATACTGCCATCCATTTATGTAACACGCGGGGGTTTTATTGGGATCGGAGACATCTTCGATTTTTTTTATCTATTTACATATTAGATTCCTTTTTTTTTTCTTCTGCGAAAAAAAAATTTTTTTTTTTTCAATTAACAATTTTTTTTTTTCGAAGAGAAATATAGAGAGAGAAAAAAATCAATTAATAAATAACAATTGATATTTCTACATTTTTTTACAATATTGTAAACATAAAAATATTTTTTGGTTTAAAAAAAAAACGAAAAAAATTAAATATTGTTATATATTTAACATTATTTTCATTTTCAAAATAAAGCGTATAGATTTCTTATATGCAATAATATATTTATATAGAGTTTTTATTTATAGGGAAATTAATATTGATAAATTTCCAATTTTTACGTTTTGATAAAGGGTGTTTTGCCAATTGAATTATACTGCTTTAAAAATTGTATAGCAAAGCGTCTGCCATTTAAAAAAAATAGTTGTTTGGGTTAAAATATTAAAAAACAATTATGAGATCAATGAATTTATATATTCTGTTGTGTATTAATATATAGTTTTTTTTTATATATAGTTAACACATATTTATACATAAAAAAATATATTGCACATTTCTTTTCAATTAATTGCATAGTACGAAAAACACTATGTAAATATGGTGGCGATTTATTTTTGGAAAGTTGGAAACGTTCTTTATATAGCTCCAACATGTCGAAATTCCATGACTCATGGACAAAACTTAAGGAAGTTTTCTATTTTGATGTTGCCGGTCATCGGGTTTTTTTTTTCTTTTTTAAGGAGACGGAGGTTGTTCACACTTGGTTATCTCGTGTGTCTTCAATAAAGGTCATTGTAATATCTTTCAGAGTTATTGTCTGAATCTCGATATATATACTAAAAGGTACAACTTCCTTAAGTTTTGTCCATGAGTGTAATTGTTTTTTTGTTTTTTTCAGGAGCCTGGGAATATATAATAAAACAAATTACAAATTCACAACAATAAACTAATACAAACAAAAACAAATAAATTACATAATACAAAAAATATAGCCTCATCTAAGTTTATACATAAATATATATATAGGTAGAAACATAATAAACAACTAATCATTTTCAAAACATTCCTTTTATACACAAAAAATAGCCAAAAAGAAAACTTTTTAAAATAATCAACGCATTATAAAATGACGCCATTGTTGAGAGAGCAAACACTCACTTTTAATATAAAAAAAAAACAAAAAAAAAAAAACATTTTAATAGGATTTTTAAAAAATATGTCTGAAAAAATTTCTAAGAGAAAAAAACTAAAAGATTTCTGATAATATTGGACATAGTTGCATATAGGTTGTACCGATACACTTTCAAAAAAAGATTATTTTTGTAGTTATTATTGAATTTTAAATATTTGCATGAGAGACGTAACAACAATGATATAATTCGGAATTATAGAAAAACTCATATTACATACTTACATATATATATATATATGTCATAATATATACTCTTCCAGGAATAATAAAGCAAACCTAGAGCCAACCCAGAGAGAGACGGGATGTAAAGTCCGGTCACTTGAGACAGCAGCGACATTCCAAGGGGCGGCAAATGGGGCCCGTCCGTTAACACCTTGGGACTTTTAAGACAGTTGGGGATTGTGTGCGACACGAACGGACGCCCGGCTTTGCCGGGCCAGGCTCTCTCCCTCTCTCTCTCTGGTTGCCTGGGGTTCCTCTTTCAACTTGTGGCATGATTATATCTCTTCCCACCTATTATTATATTGCCACATATATATATTTAAAAAAAAAAAGACCTATCCTGACCACTCACATGAGCATTTTTATATGACAGAGCGCCATCTAGTGGAACAAAAATTAACTAAACGTTGATTTAGGCTTATTCCCTGAAATTTTCCCAAACCATTTTCTTGATAAATCAAGAAAAGCTGACAACGAACGTGTTTCGGGCTCTTGGTCTTCGTCAGCGTAGTGCAAGCTGTACCTCAAAGACCAAAATTCGGTCCAAGAGGCTTCTTGAAAAACCAAGAAATGGGTAATTAAGGCCAAATTTGCGTAAATTCGCTAATCATATGAAATATATATATTCTTTTTAGTTGCATAAATTGGTAAAAGGTAAATATGAAAGAAGGAGTTCGGAAGTCCATTTAAAACTTTTTGTTCTATTGAAGAGAAATGAGAATTGAATGCGTTTAGATTGAAAACAGCAAAAGATTGTTTTAAATTTCGTAATTCCTATTGATTGACTCTACCTGTCGCCATGATAGTCATGGTGAGATTGTAGAGTCACACAGGTAAAACAGCTGCTCTCTATGACTTCCACCAAGGAGGGAGACTTGTGATAGACCATGGTCCTATGACACTTGTCTTTCCCAACCCTCCAGATCACTCAAGTGTCACGGGGAGTTGCTATAGGATTCCTGGGGTTGGAAGTCTTTGGCATTTTACTCAATCCTCGTTGCATCCTGGATTCTTTACGATTGCAATCCCTTGTCTTCAACCTTTCTGTGACTTCAACCTTCTGTTAAACATTTTACCTATCACTCGCACGTTCTCTTTCACCATTCCTATGAAACTTTTCAAACTACAAGAGTACATTCAATATCTGCCAGCTGATTACTTCTAGGGATCCATGGAACTTCATCTATATCATTACAAGCTGCGGGTGAAATTGATCTCCTTCATCCCATCAAGACCTACAAGATTGATTATATGGGGTACAGAGGAAACAACCATCGAGTCTGTACTCTTAAGAGATTTCCAGCTCATGTTGGAATTCCTGGAAACAAACTGGCAGGCTCTTTAGCCAGATCGGTAACTCCTGACAACCCTCAAGTCAGACAAATCTACCAACTTACTATGTTTGTACCATTACTTGTCAACAGGAATCGTTCACAAACTTGACTGATAGTACCGGGGGAGAACAAGCATCAAATCTGAGAACAGCACTTCTTGATTTCACGGAGTTACTATAGGATTACTGGGGTTGGAAGTCTTTGGCATTTTACTCAATCTTCGATGCATCCTGGATTCTTTGCGATTGCAATCCCTTGTCTTCAACCTTCCTAAGTCTTTTCATCTACAGACAAAGCAGTTTTTTACGAGGCACATTCCCACCATGTACCAAGTGGAACATCCAGCCTACAACCCCACAACAACATCATTAACTCATCTATCAATCACCTATAGTCATCCCCAGCAGGCACCAAGCTCAAGATCCAAAGATTTTATAGGATTGAGTGGAGAGATAAGAAAGAAGAAGAAAACTAATCTTTATGTTAACCAATTAAAAACTTATTAAATGGACTTTTTCAGTATACTCCTCTTTTATATATAAATAAAATAATGATTCAAAATATAGATGAATATCTTGTCTATAAAATAAAGTAGTTTATCATTTGAGACTGTTGCGATAAATGGGTTACGGAGACAACAACAAGCAGAAGAAGATGTGAAGAATGGCAGACGCTTTGCTATACCACCACCCCGGGGGTCACGTGTCAGACAGCTGGACAGTCACGTGGCTCACGTAACGCTTCCGTTCCGCGATCTTCTGATCGTCCGATTTGTTGTCGTGATGTCGCCGGGGAGGTTTGTCGCGCAGTGCCAGCTGGTAGGCCACCTCGAAGGCTTGCCCGAGTGTCAGGATGATCTCCGTCGCCAGCTCCTGCCATCACCACTTCTGTTTTTTTTTGATAAATCTTAAGAATTTGAGATAAAACTCAAGATTCCATGGATAGATATGAGAGGACAAAACTATCAGGTCCTTAATCGTATGTGAACAAAACGCCAGCTTATGATGTCCATAGAACAACGAAAGCTGATGTTTGCTGGACATGTGATGCATGAATCAGCGAGGGGGACATTGCTGGTAGTTCTGGAGGGGCATGGCGAGACTATATGAACGAACTGAGACTATAGACTGGACGACGCATATACGAGGAGATGATGGCAGGAGATATGGAGAGACCACGTGGCCCACCCTTATTTCCCATTAGCAACTACTTCCCATGAGCGACCACCCCCATAAGCAACTACTTCCCATGAGCGACCACCCTCCCATTAGCAACTACTTTCCATTAGCGACCACCACTCATTAGCAACTACTTCTCATGAGAGACCAACCCCCATGAGTGACCACCTCCCATGAGCGACCGTCTTTGCAAAACCTATCCCACCATTGAATGGCCCATACCAGGGGTTTCCGTATTCAGGGCCCTGGTCTCTCATTAGAGTTCCCCATGTCGGTGGCTAGGCTAACCTACCCGCGTTAGGGCGCAGAAGACGTGGCAGTAGTGGTTATTCGTCTGGTGTTCTTTGGTGATGTACGCGAAGTGGTTCAGATCGTCTGCATCCTGGCATGCGCAGTGGATGTTGCGCACCTCGTGTTCGCACACTTGGGTCTGCACACATAGGTGGGTCACAACCTCTTTTGTGGTTTGTTTTTATTGTTTGTGTACTGGTTGGCGTAGGTCGGAATGTGGACATATGGGACTGGTACGGATTCCCCGATACCTGGATATATTCTGGTACGTTCCTCCTGATGTCTGGTACGTTCTCCTTGATGTCTGTTACGTGCCCCCTGATGTCTGGTACGTGCCCCCTGATGTCTGGTACGTGCCTCCTGATGTCTGGTACGTTCCCCCTGATGTCTGGTACGTGCCCCCTGATGTCTGGTACGTGCCCCCTGATGTCTGGTACGTGCCCCCTGATGTCTGGTACGTTCCCCCTGATGTCTGGTACGTGCCCCCTGATGTCTGGTACGTGCCCCCTGATGTCTGGTACGTGCCCCCTGATGTCTGGTACGTTCCCCCTGATGTCTGGTACGTTCCCCCTGATGTCTGGTACGTTCCCCCTGATGTCTGGTACGTTCCCCCTGATGTCTGGTACGTTCCCCCTGATATCTTGTACGTGCCCCCTGATGTCTGGTACGTGCCCCCTGATGTCTGGTACGTTCCCCCTGATGTCTGGTACGTTCCCCCTGATGTCTGGTACGTGCCCCCTGATATCTGGTACGTGCCCCTGATGTCTGGTACGTTCCCCCTGATATCTTGTACGTGCCCCCTGATGTCTGGTACGTTCCCCCTGATGTCTGGTACGTTCCCCCTGATGTCTGGTACGTGCCCCCTGATATCTGGTACGTGCCCCTGATGTCTGGTACGTTCCCCCTGATATCTGGTACGTGTTTCCTGATGTCTGGTACGTGTCCCCTGATGTCTGGTACGTGTTTCCTGATGTCTGGTACGTGTCCCCTGATATCTGGTACGTGTTTCCTAATGTCTGGTACGTTCCCCCTGATGTCTGGTACGTGCCCCCTGATATCTGGTACGTGTCCCCTGATGTCTGGTACGTTCCCCCTGATATCTGGTACGTGTTTCCTGATATCTGGTACGTGCCCCTGATGTCTGGTACGTTCCCCCTGATATCTGGTACGTGTTTCCTGATGTCTGGTACGTGTCCCCTGATGTCTGGTACGTTCCCCCTGATATCTGGTACGTGTTTCCTGATGTCTGGTACGTGTCCCCTGATGTCTGGTACGTGCCCCCTGATGTCTGATACGTGCCTTCTGGCTCACCTTCGTATGTCCGTCGATGAATTTGACCCCAGCCGAAGAGATGGAGAGGATAACATTGGGGATCTTGCCAATCTCCTTCGTGGAAGACTTCATCTTCTGGATGGACTTCCTCGTGGATTCCACTCCCTTCAGTTCCTTGACTAGCGTCGAGCCCAGGTACTGTACGACACCATTCCTTACTTACTTACTCCTCCCACTCACTTCTTGGACCACATACCTCAACTACATCACATACACAAGCAAGCAGTAAAACACCGAGATAATTCCGATAAAATATTTCTAAAAATGATATCTCAATACCTTTCTTTAAAATTTCACAAAACATACAGCGCTCTAACTCTATTTTAAATCTCCCTGCCTAAAAAAAAAAAAAGAAAGGAAAATAGGGAAAAAACGGAGGAAAGAGGGGGGGGAGGGAGCGATAAATCTAAATGTTTCTTCAATTGATTGAAAATGCTACTTGGTGTCAGATATTGTAGATACCGTCATGCTTGTTTAAATGTATTGTGAAAGCATTCCACAGGTAACAATTCGAGAAAATGGAATCGATAGAGAGGGGAAGGGTTTACAAGACAAACACCAAACTATAAGGAGGAATATCAAGAAGGTGGGAGAAGGTCGTACAAGACACAAACTACAAGGGGGGGGAAGAAGAAGAAAAAGAGATAGAAGATATGTAAATAAGTAGATAGTAAGTGAAGTGTACCGTGTAGTACCTGCGCCTTGTAATTACACGACCCCTTCACCAGGGTATCGGACTGGTGCTTCCACTCAGCTGCCGCGGGGGGCTGGGGGGAGGGGGCCCCCATAAGCTGAGGGGGCGGCCTGATGGTGAGATCCCGGGTGGAGGAGGTAGTGGAGGCCAGGTCGCTCAACGTCCAGTCCTGGGACCCCAGTGTCCACACAGCTGTCGTCGCTGGTGTCAACGGTGGACCTACCAGTTTGGAGAGATCCAGGTCATCCAGTCCGTCCAACTCGGACTCTCCCTCCCCCACGGACGCCAAGATCCTCTTCCGATGTCCCAGCAGGTTGATCTCCAGTATCTGATGGTGGAAACATACATCTCTTGTTGGTGTTTGCACATGATAGAATTCTCCATGTATATACTCTCGGTATCTCCTACCATTACGTTTCTCTCTTGATTGAAAAGAAAACGGATGGGGAGAGTTTAGATGGAGGCAGCTATGATCTCTATTCACTATAACCCGATTACTTTCACAGTTATTATCTGGAATCCAGCTAATCATTAGGTGTCCTCCCACCGTGTCAAGCCCCACTCAACGCATTATCCACTCTGTTCTACTTCTCCCAATATTCCATTCATCGAGTACCGCCCACTATGATGAACCTTTCTCCCATATTACAGCCCAAGGCTCCACCCACTGTACTAAGCCCCGCCCCAATAATCCAGTCCAAGTGTCCACCCACAGTACTAAGCCCCGCCCCAACAATCCAGCCCAAGTGTCCACCCACAGTACTAAGCCCCGCCCCAATAATCCAGTCCAAGTGTCCACCCACAGTACTAAGCCCCGCCCCAATAATCCAGTCCAAGTGTCCACCCACAGTACTAAGCCTCGCCCCAACAATCCAGCCCAAGTGTCCACCCACAGTACTAAGCCTCGCCCCAACAATCCAGCCCAAGTGTCCACCCACAGTACTAAGCCCCGCCCCAACAATCCAGCCCAAGTGTCCACCCACAGTACTAAGCCTCGCCCCAACAATCCAGCCCAAGTGTCCACCCACAGTACTAAGCCCCGCCCCAACAATCCAGCCCAAGTGTCCACCCACAGTACTAAGCCCCGCCCCAACAATCCAGCCCAAGTGTCCACCCACAGTACTAAGCCTCGCCCCAACAATCCAGCCCAAGTGTCCACCCACAGTACTAAGCCCCGCCCCAACAATCCAGCCCAAGTGTCCACCCACAGTACTAAGCCCCGCCCCAACAATCCAGCCCAAGTGTCCACCCACAGTACTAAGCCCCGCCCCAACAATCCAGCCCAAGTGTCCACCCACAGTACTAAGCCTCGCCCCAACAATCCAGCCCAAGTGTCCACCCACAGTACTAAGCCCCGCCCCAACAATCCAGCCCAAGTGTCCACCCACAGTACTAAGCCCCGCCCCAACAATCCAGCCCAAGTGTCCACCCACAGTACTAAGCCCCGCCCCAACAATCCAGCCCAAGTGTCCACCCACAGTACTAAGCCCCGCCCCAACAATCCAGCCCAAGTGTCCACCCACAGTACTAAGCCCCGCCCCAACAATCCAGCCCAAGTGTCCACCCACAGTACTAAGCCCCGCCCCAACAATCCAGCCCAAGTGTCCACCCACAGTACTAAGCCCCGCCCCAACAATCCAGCCCAAGTGTCCACCCACAGTACTAAGCCCCGCCCCAACAATCCAGCCCAAGTGTCCACCCACAGTACTAAGCCCCGCCCCAACAATCCAGCCCAAGTGTCCACCCACAGTACTAAGCCTCGCCCCAACAATCCAGCCCAAGTGTCCACCCACAGTACTAAGCCCCGCCCCAACAATCCAGCCCAAGTGTCCACCCACAGTACTAAGCCCCGCCCCAACAATCCAGCCCAAGTGTCCACCCACAGTACTAAGCCCCGCCCCAACAATCCAGCCCAAGTGTCCACCCACAGTACTAAGCCTCGCCCCAACAATCCAGCCCAAGTGTCCACCATACCGTATTAAGCTCGAGGTCCCAGAGCCTCAGCACCCGCGCCATGTCGGTGAATCCGTTGTGGCGGAAGGTGTCGAGGTACTGGGAGAGGTGGAGCAGTCCCAGCCACTCCTCCACTGTCTCCGGCAGTCCGCAGCGCCCCTCCCCGTTCCCCACGGGCCACATCCGCGGGAAGTGCCGCGTGCTGGAGAGGATGGTCCTCCTGTGCTCGGGGTCCGTTACTCCCACCTCCTTGAGGTCCTTCTCCTCCAGGATGTTGTTGCACTGCACCCGCCACACACCAGTTCAGCCAACGTTCTTCGGCAGGGACAACACATTTCGACCGTAGTATTATTCCTTTTTCCCACCTATATCCCCAGTACACAGGCCATGATATTTACAAAGAGTTAGCTATTGATTTACCGTGACTACGCCCTATATCTACACAGATCTGGAGGTGGAACGACCTCTTGACGTGTCCAACGACTGCCAATCGTTAAGCGACATTCTTCTGGCATTTTCGTGATTAAAAAAAAACTTTAATACAATGTGTTAAGATGTCGAATACTTAAGTTAAAAACATGCTAAAGTGTTTTCATCTCTTTAGTTTCTATAAACAGGCCCAAACACACACACACACAAATTCCTATAACCCTATATATCAACCGGAGTTTACACCTCAAGACACGAGGAGGTAGGGTAGATAGATACAGCGGATGTAATGGCGTCTATTATACCGGTATGGAAGGGGTCGGTGGGCCAGTGGTGTAACCGTCCATTTTCGACAGACACGACCAGAGACAGAATTCCTCATTGGGAACCTTTTTATGAAGCAAAAATATTTTCAATGGCCCCAAATTCCTTCAAAAGTCCAACCCCACCATTGAGTGAACGTATAACCAAACCGACTCTGGGACACTTGTAAGTGCAAAAGTCGAACTGCTTTCTACATAAATAGATGTATAAATTATTAGTAGAATAAATGATATTTTGATCCAATATATGCTTTTTTATTTAAATATTTATTTATGGATTGCTCTATTTTCAAAATATATAGATGTGTGGTACACTCGCAGTAAAATCAATCTCTAACTACTATCCACCATGATGAACATGGCCTGTACCGATGCGTGTGCAAGGGAAAATTTGACAAAACAAAAAGATATACGGGTGTCGTGTAGAATGGTCCAACCTACCAGAAAGTAGATGTCGTCGAAGCCATTGGAGATGAAGTCTGTCATATACTGGCACAGTCCGATGGAAGACAACCACTCGGCCACTGTGGTGTAGGGATTCTCCTCCGTGAAGATCCGGATGGGCGCTCCTGCACGGCTCGGGTTTAATTTGCATAGCTAGCTCAACGCCTATATACAATGTTTCCCGGATAAGTCAGGTTGTTGCTATCGGTTTTGCTCTTCGTTGTAAAATGGGGGCAATAATAAGTCAGGTGACACACTCAATTGTGGTCAACTTCCCACAGGTGATGGATTGTTGTTTCATAACAGAGAATCAAGTAGGCCAAGATTTAAAAACGAAAGCTTCAATTCACGTTTGAGAGTAACCTGTTTCTGTATATTGAGAAATCCGAGTGGCAATCACTTTCTGTCTAAAATCTCCTTAACCGGTCTTTTACCATCTCTAGTTATATTGGGATTTACAATACACTCATGGACAAAAATAAAGGAAGTTTCACGTCTCTGATGTCATCTGTCGACTTTTTTTTTTTTTTTTGAAGGAGACAGAGACTATTTGGTTCACACTTAGTTATCTCGTGGGTCTTCAATAATGGCCACCTTAATATCTTTCAGAGTTATTGTCCCGATATACATGTTAAAAGGTACAACTTCCTTAAGTTTTGTTGTCAGTGAGTGGATGATGAAAAATGCTGTAAATGGGGCAGTGTCCGGTGAACAAGGAGGACGGACCTTTGCTGGGCGGGGGAGGCGGAGGTGGGGGCGGGCGAGTAGCGGCCAGGGCGCGGGCGAAGTGTTCCTCCATCTCCCGAGCGAAGACGGACTCCCGCGACGGACCTCCGCCGAAGGAAGACATCATCTCGGCTATCTCGGCCCACTCCGAGTCCTCCTCGAAAGGACTGAGAGCGGAGTCCCTGCTGGACCCTCCGGCCGTGCCGTTGTGGTAGACGGAACCCCGGCACAGCCCTGGACAACTCGCTGTTGGTCTCCCGGGCTCGAAAACTGAAGCAAGAAAATGATTATTCTTTGAGGGTGAAAGCTTGTAAAAAAATAGGGACTTACCCTCTATTATTAATTTTATTTATTTTTATTGGTCGTCTGTATTTGCACAAGTTAAATCTGTTTAGAACGATGTATGTAAATTAGATAATTCTTTTGTTGCCTTAAATACCAGGTAATTAACTCTCTCTATATCTAAAAATGTTTAAAGTTTAATTTTATAAATCTGAAAGTTGTCTTCAAAAATAATCCAACAAACCTGGAAGCTGTTTTTGACCAAAACTCATGGATTGTTTCGATTGCACAATTCCAACCCCACCAGTGAGTAACCTACACTGATCTACGTCTTAACTGGTTCTACAATATGTGGTAGACACATGTAGAGTCTACTTACAGAATCAGCATTAATAATCCTCTAACCACATCATGGCCTGGTCCTAGATATGTAGACACTAGCCGAATGACCCGGGCAACGCCCGTGTTTTACCCCCGATTGAATGTTTTGATTCAAATACTATTTGTTACAATTATAAATTGGCGCCTTTAATAAATGCATATATTAGTTAATAACTATAGCCTATGTGCTTTATCTGTCTATGTACTGTTGGCTTCCGTAGGCGTCTCTTATTGGGAAAAAGAAAGAGAGGATTCCATTTAGTTATTAACTAATATATGCATTTATTTAAGGAGCGACCCGCTCCAACACAATAGTTACAAAAACGAAAAAGCGAGTGGGGGGGCATGATGGGGGGGGGGGGGGGGGGGGGCAAAGGTGGCGTGAGCGTAGCCAACCAATAGGAGAGCGCCATTCCAAAAAAAAAAGCAAACGGTGACAGAGATGAAAACTGAAGAATTGATTAAGAACGCATGACGCTCGTAACTGTATATAGAATATGTAGACATGGGGTCTATTTAAAGTACTCTACTCAAAGACAATTACAAGATTCAAGATTGTTTTGTTCCACCGCGAATTACTACACAAATCTCATCTAGATGTATATATACAATTTATAATCAGAAGGGCATGATAGCTAGAGAAATAAAATTGTACAAGAAACTCAGCGCGAAAGCTCCCGATACCTTAATAAAGAAATTCTGCAAATATTTTAAATTTATTTAACTCAATTATAATATTATTTGCATCTATATTTCAAGTACAAATTTTTGATCTTATTTTAAAATATTCCAAGTACACGTGGTACAGGCAAGGCAGTAAATGGTTATAAAAAAGAAGATTTATAGAGTTGCCACAAGATCTTACCTGCAAACGGGTCATCCTCGACAATTTCTTCAATGGTGTCTGTAGAGACGGATTTGTTCTCTTTCCGCAGGGAGATTTTGACGTTGCCGGCGGCGTCGATGGTGGCGAAGAGATTCTCATCTGTCAGAGTTTCCATGTTCCGGGAGTATCGCTTGCCCTTGTACTCCTGCACATGGCACGCTGAGACATGGGAAATGTCTTTGTCGGCAACCAGCCTGGCTTTGAAACCGGCTTTAAAAAATGGCTTGAATGGCTCCACAATTCTTAATCTCCCAATCCCCAAGATAGTGGACATTGCGACTGCTGTGATAGAGATGCATGGAGATATCTGAGGCTCTTCATTGGACACGACAACAACAACAACACGCTTTATACTATGTGAATATTTGCGTGTAAATGTTCAAACTATTATATATATATAGTTAAAATATATATGCAAATATATATATTATATATAGTTAAAATATATATGCAAATATATATATTATATATAGTTAAAATATATATGCAAATATATATATTATATAGAGTTAAAATATATATGCACAAAAAAAATACATGAACGATAGTGACAACATCTATTTGGTTGTATCCATACAATATCTTTTGGACAATTCAGGAAAACCTCTAATACCTCACCTACTTATGGGGTTGGTCTCCATCATATTGTAGCAGCCAAACAAGTGGAAATAATATATATCACATTACAATTATTCCCAATTTATCAAATATACATCCTCATATTATACAATACGTGTATATAAAAAAAAAACAGAAATAATATAAAATTTGATATAAATATTATTACTATTTGATATATTTTTTATAAAGCCCCACAGACACACACATTAATACAAATAATTTATACTTACATTGGAGTGACCGTTTTGTAGTTTAAGTTTGGGTTTTGGTTTTGTTGGTTCTTCCGTCTAAAAAAAATAAAATAAATAAACTTAAAAACAAAAACAAAATAAACAAACATAGAAAGCAAATTAAAATAAAATTATAAAAATAAAAGTGAACAAAAATAAGGTGAAAACTAAAAACATAAATAAAGGAGGGGGGGGGGAAACAAGGCATCTCCTGATTATGCAACTAAAAGTTTCTGATGGCTTGCGCCATCTATCGGAATAAATATCAACTAATCGTTGATTTTTTTTAAATAATTATTCCAGAATGAGCCAATCCTGGAATAGGTTGGATTCATTCAAAGTTCATCAACCCACATTAAAGTTTGTTATCCGACGTTTGACCATCTTCACTTGAAGATTTCCACACTTGAAAAAGGACGACAGTGGGTTACCGAAACTTCAGAGATAATAAATTATATTTTTTTGAAGGTTGAATGAGAGTAAGTTTACATCATGAAATAATTTAGAGAGTGTATATGTTGTATACAGGAAGAAATGGTCAAAAGTAAAAAGGGATTTTCGATAAAAAATAAATCCTTGTATCCATATTAAGGTTAAAATATCAAGCTTTCAGAGAGAGAAATTTCTTTTTCAAAATATTTAATTGATAAATCTCTCTAGCTGGGGGGGGAGAAGTCCGACCACACCTCCCTACGGTCCCCCCTGGACCCTTGGAATATTTGACCAAATTCTGGTTCGTTTCCAAGATGACTAACGTGGCAACGGCACCCATTTTCGAATGAAGAGCAAAGATAGTTGACATTGCTGCTGCTGTGATAGAGATGTATGGAGACATCTGAGGCTCTTTATTGGACACGACAACAACAACAACCACATCTCTCTAGCTTTCGTGAACGAAAGTCTTTCTACAGGAGAAAATAGTTTACATTAAATCACACATGTTTGGGAATAAATATATATATCCTATTAATCTGTGAATAAATATATATCATCATTATAAACAATAAGATGTAGAATGTAAACAACGTGGTGATGTAAAAAGATCAGTATAAAGTTTAATAAACAATTTATACAAATCTTATTCTTAATTAAAAAATATATAAACACCAAACACCACACAATACAACTACATAGTTACAATACAATCCAACACTCCATGTATTTTATATTATTGTAACTATATTCGTGATTTAATGTAAAATATTGTCTCCTGTAGAAGGGTTTTCGTTTCCGAAAGCCTGAGAGAAATTTGTCAATTGCAAATTTTAAAAGAAACTTTTCCCTGTAAGCCTGATATTTTCACCTTAAAAGGACTTTTATTTTGAATAAAGATAGTATAATTTCATTTTAAATAAATGACACAAAAAATATATATACACTCATAGAAAAAAACTTTCAAGGAAATTTCATATTTTAACCACTCATTATATGCTTATATAACAGTGTATTTCCCATATATGTAAATTATAACGTTTTTTCTTTAAAAATATATTAAAAAATATAATAAAAATAATACATACACCCATACCTCGCTTTGCGTCGGGGTTACGTTCCAAAAAAACACGACGCAAACTGAAAATATGTGAAGGCGCAATCAAAAACAAAGGTGTTGCCATATTTTAGGAAAAAAAATTAAAGACTCGAATCCAAAAACAACGCAACTTCGAAAATCTAACGACGCACAGTGAAAATCAGTAAAAATTAAGCAGCGACGCAACTTCGAAAAAAACGCAAAGCGAGGTGTTGGTGTATACATGCTAAAAGATACA
Organism: Cordylochernes scorpioides; assembly: GCA_030710605.1. Lineage (NCBI taxonomy): Eukaryota > Metazoa > Arthropoda > Arachnida > Pseudoscorpiones > Chernetidae > Cordylochernes > Cordylochernes scorpioides. Next base: position 6,206,468 of record CP092876.1, on the reverse strand, counting down.
ACTTCCTTAAGTTTTCTCCATGGGTGTAGATTTAAAAAATATTTTTAAGTATTTAAAAAAAAATCCATTACACATTGTAACAAAGAAAATAACAATAACAGCAAAAATCGATCCAAAAAAAAGAGTCCTGATCAAAATATTTTCAGCATTTCACACACACAAAAAGGATGTCAGAGCTGAGATAATATTTGGACATAGCGACGTCATGTTACCAACAGGGGGTAACTTTAACAGAAAAATTCCATAAAAAATAAAGGCGAGGAATAAAACCGGCAATCATCTTGACGTGGTATCCTTAGAGACCCATTGGAAAGAACTCAGCACACCAAATAGAGGAGGGGGTTTTACAAAAATCATTCTCCCCAAGGCTTTCAATGGGGGGGAAATACCCAATGTTTCAAACTTTAAAATGGCTTTTCCTTTAAAGTTCACCCGAGGTAGAATTATAAAGCCATTATATGGCGTTGTTGTTAATTGTGTAAAACTTGCTGCTGAAATGTGTTTTTATCCTCCACAAGTTTAATACCAAGAAACTATCAAACACAAGTATCATTATATCTAATGTTACAGATGGGAAGATTTTGATGGAAGGAAATTTCGATCTAAAAAGAAAAGTCTCGCGTCAAAAATAGATGCGAAAAATCTTTTTTTTTTTGTCTATTTTGAGATGAGAGATAACTTTTCTTTTTTTTTCTTTTTATCATATTGTAGCGTAGAAATCAAGTATTTGTATATCTGAAGATGTGAAAGTATTTATTGATGACGTCACCACGACAAGTCGACAATTATTAACAAATCAACCAAACAATCTACAGCTAGAGAATATCGAGCAAGCAAACTAGGTAACTAAATGATGATTTTACAAATAATAAATCTGTTTCCAAATATTTTCTTCGAATAATTAAATGAAATAATAAATTATTTATTCGCCACAATATAAATATATCCCCTTCTGGCAAGATATTTCCATCTATATGTTGGCCATAGAATTGACCTAGCCACTTTACTAATTGCACATCTCTTTCGTACAAGTCCGACTTGGACTGACTAAGGCCATTAGCCCGAAATCACGGCCTCCAGATAGGGATTCTGAATTTACCAAAGCTGGTGTTGTGGCTTTGTCACCGACCCGAGTTCTCTAGTTTCCAGAGACGGTCAATAGATGGCACCTAATTTTGCGTCTATTTTGATGGGGGGCTCTTTTGTTTTTATAGTCTTACAGATATGTTTTTATTATACATGGGGTTGGGGAGGGAGGGGGGGGGGGGGGAGGTAGAGAAGGGAGGGGGGGGGGAG
>CP092876.1:6123992-6205072 GCA_030710605.1 Cordylochernes scorpioides | reverse complement strand
TGCATCACGACAGGTATCTCTGAGGGGTCTTTACAGATCCAGCGATCATTCCTGGGATTTACCTTTTGGTCCACGTCAAAGTTCTTTTCGTCAGAGAAGAACCTTAGCATGCCAAAAGAGTCGTGTTTCAGGTTGTTGAGGAGGGCAGCAGCCTTTCCTTTTCTGTTATTCTTCATATTCTCAGTCAGCAACTGACCTTTCCGAAGGGCATAAGACTTGAGACCAAGGTCCTCATGGATAGTTCTGACAATTGTCATAGAGCCAACGTCCATTTCCTTGGCTATGACCCTCATGCTCTTCCCAGGGTTTCCATCAATCTTCTCCTTGACATTTTTGACAAATTCTTCGCCTCTTACCCTGTCCGATCGACGCGAGTGCTTTTTCCTTGTAGCTATCCCCTCTTTGTTACTGTCGGCCTCATCAAACTGCTTCTTGACACGATAAATAGTGGTTTTGGGCAACTTAAGAAAATCCACTATCTCTTTGGGGCTCCTTCCGGCGCGCAGAGCAACGATGATGGCAGCTCGATTTTCAAATTCTCGGTTACTCTTCATCACTACACTGCGCACACATGTACTGTTGCATTTTACATGAATATGGCTACGTAATGAAAAAAAAACAAGTTTTTAATCTCAAGTAGTTTTTGTTTTATGGACTGTCAAAGTTAGTCCCAATTTACCTGGTACACCCTGTATACCACTATTGTATATAGAAACATCTACATTGCATTCGTCCTTGTTCGAGGGTTTTAGGTTCTCTATAGACTAGCCCCTCCCTAAAGCGGCAATGGTAGACCAACCAATGTAGATGTGACACTATTGTAGACACATTTATATTACATTGAGGGCGCAGTGAGGGTCTTCCCAAACCGTACCATCTACAGTAGGGAGGAGGCAGCCCCAGAACATCTTATTCCGTACATGGGCACAACTAGACAAGACTTGTACCATAATACTCAACAGATATTGCATCTAATCAATGTATCTAGTCTCCATTACATCCTATGATGATACTCTCTTCTAGAATTCTCCGTCCTTTCTAGACTAACAGCCACTGCCTAGAGCGGCAACGGTAGACCAATGTAGATAACACTATTGTAGGCATATATCATCTTCTCTCGTGCATGGGGGCCTCTAGAGAATACTTTTGTGCCATAATCCTCAACAAATATTACAAAATGATCAATGTATATAGATAGCCTTCATGGTATCCATCCTATAACATTAATCAATCCAACACATCCTGATACATTCTTCAAGAGTTCTCTAGACCTGCATACAGTCCAATGTAGATGACACTATTGTAGATACATCTCCTATCGTGCATGGGGGGGGGGGAGGCCACTAGAGAAACCTGTGTGCCATAATCCTCAACAGATCTTACATCTAATCAATGTATATAGTTAGTCCTTCATGGCATCCTATAACGATACATTCTTCAAGAGCTCTCGGTTCTCTTTAGACTAACAGCCACTGCCTAGAGCGGCAATGGTATACCAAAGTAGATGACATTATTGTTGACATATCTCATCTTCTAGAGAACCTTTGTGCCATAATACTCAACAGATCTTACATCAATGTATAGAGATAGCCTCCATGACATCCTATAATGATATATTCTTCAAGATCTCTCTAGACTGGCCAATGTAGATGGCACTATTGTAGACAGTAACAATGTTCCAGAGTACACGACAGTGAGTACTGAGGGCTTCCACACCGTCACTCCAGGCAGCAGCTCCCCCCGGCAGCTATCCCCACATATGGGGTGAGTCCTTCCACTACCTATGTACCTAGTGTTTAATATACCTCTTATAACTTTCTCTATGTAGAACTCCTTAGTAAATATACCTTCATAAAACTTCGAGGTTTGGATCACAAGACCTTTTGTTTGTTTTTAAATTAATTGATACCATAAGGAAACACATCAAATAAATTAAGGCAATATAACGCACCATCTACACCTAAGAAGTGAAAGCCTTAAAGCACGAATGTTAATTTTAGCTTTGTTTTATGTGTAATATAATTAATTTATGAGTGCGTAAATGGCTTTGCCCTTATTGTTTACGGAAGAGCATGGCTCGATGCAAATATTTATATGTAATTCTACTGACCTAAAAGCGTCTGTATAGACAAATATAAAGGCATACATGTATGACAGCGCAAGTGTCCCTAGGGGGACATAGCGCTTTAAATTGAAAAAAAAAGCGTATGTCCATAGTTTGATTGAATACCATTTCTAACATTCCACCTTTCAGTGTAACATATAAAAGCAGAATGATCTTATACAGTATTAGAGCTCTGAGAAGAGGTCTGGTAGATTGAATTGGAGAAACCTCTAGGAAGGTTCACCACTGATGGGACAAGCCCTCCCAATATTTTTTCATCGCAGTTTTCATTTAAAATTTTGTTGTTTTATTAAATAGCATCAACACATGATTTATCTTCATTTTATTGGAAATACCCTAAGCCTTTGGAATGATTTATCAAACAAAATCTTACGAAACTGCTACAACTTTTGTGTTAAGTAATTGCTGGGGCAATATATATATATATATACCGGGGACTTATGGCATCTAGTAACAACAAAGGATTGACGGACTTGTAATTTGGACTTGTAGTTAAAGTCCTAATCAGTGCCAATCTCTGCAGAAGTCCAGACAAATAGTCCGTCGTGCCATAAATTGTTCCTAATTGTTCCGCTGGATGCAAATTAGGAAGTCCGTTGGGGTCGTTTGTCTCATTGATTCTCGGGATGACGTAATGGTAGCTGATGGTGGCTGATAAACTACTTGTCCCAATTCCGCACTGTTTCCTCCAGAGTTCAAGTTTTGAATTTACGATATTGAAATTTGTGAATTCAATATTTTGTGAATCCGAAACGAGCGCTAAATTATAGCTGGTTTCTTCACCTTCAAAATTAGACCAACTTTCGAAGTGTCCCCGGAGATTATCGTACAATATGCATATATATATGCATATTTACATATGAGCATATGAAAATCCGTCGACCCGCTATAGTATTAAATAATTTTTCCCTATTTGATTTCTTTACCTGGTTATATCTCAAGTCACAACCATTGAGATAACCTTCAAACTCTCCGCGTAGGTTATTTTTGAAGGAAAAAAAAGCCTTACATTTAAGTTTTACACTTAGTCTAGGTGTTTAGCATAGTGTTAAAAGATATACAAATCATATTTACATACTTCGCTACAAGGGTACATTTAATGCAGCGATCAAATGACATGTTGACAGGTCGGACAAGTTAGTGTCACCCCAGTACTCCGCCGCCAACGGAGACCTGGACCGGCATCGCTCCAAACCCTCGGGAAGACAGACCTCCACGGAGAGTAAGACACCCAACTCCCAGAAACCACAGGTAGGTCTGTCTAGTCTCACTTCCATATAGACACTCCCTATAATCTCCAATCTCACCTTGAGGGAACTTTTTTTTTTTCTATCTTTATTCCATTATTTCTCACTTCAGTAAAAAATCTATATACAACCTATCTAAATGTTTTTTTTTTACTTATCCTTTTAGTATAAATTAGACAAGATCTTGGAGGTCGTGCTCATAAAGAAGTTCAAGAACTCTTTTTGGTTCTCTGTACAGAAATCCTTTGTCCTTTCCAATACAATTTAGTATATGTTGGGGAGAGGCCTCTTCGGTTTTGCACCTAGTGCACATGGGGAAGCTTTTGGCTTCCTCTTTATAGACTTAGAGGGCGCAGGTGACCAGATTCTCAAATTGTTCTTTACACCAACCTGTATCACTCTGGTTTTACACCAAATAGTTGGTGATATCTTTGGTCAGAGGTGATATCGTAGCCAATGAGGATCTTCCGAGCCGTGATTATTGCTGGTTGTAAACTTGACCCAATGTACCTTATCATCCGATATAGCCATCCTACTTATACGGCCTTTTGGCTAAGATCAATGTGTATCATCCTACTTATAACCAACTTTCTGTCGCTAGTTATCTACCCATTATAAAACCTCACCCACCAACCAACCCTGTCGCCCCCAGCCCCCCGTAAAACCCCCACGACGGTCCCTCGCTCCGGTGTCCCCTGGCTCCAGCGAGCCCCCTCGAGCGTCCAACGGGGGCCTAGGGATCCTGTACGACGACATAGCCCGGCTGGCCGCCGTCCGACGGGCCACCGGGGAACGGCCCCCCAAGCCCCCTAAGCCTAACTCCCTCGACCTGCGGGCCAAGCGGGCCACCGTCCAGATCCCTCTGAGCCCCACCCACTACAAGCAGCCCCCTACCCCCGAATTCTCTCCCCCTTCCCCTGCCACGGCAGCTCAGGGCATCCATGCGAAGATCCGTCCTCTAAGCCTGGTAAGTCCCCCTATTTACATACATACCTGCACTTTATTTACATACTAGCCAACCGGCTTCGCCCCATTTCTTCCCGTGTGAATGTTTGCCCAACGAATATTTTTTTTTAACAAATGTTATAATTTAAGGAGTATATTATTACAGAGTCGTAGTACAAATTAGAGAGAGGGGCATAGCAATAGTGATGATAGAAAATCCATAATATATCTTTATTATCACATTATACATCTTCCAAAATACGCAAATTAGTTTTTATTGGTATAATTTGTATAGGCTTTAAATAGATTGTATGTTTAACTTTATCTTTTCAGTTACCTACACGTGAAATTTCATAATGATTTATTCAACATATATTTTTGATGGAGTAACACACATATTCGCATATCATAACGTATTTTAAGTATACCTGGCCATGATAATCATGGTGGAGTGGAGTTTGGGAATACCGATACAGTAAGTACATGTCGCTCTCACCCCATTGGCCCGGAAATTTAAACACTCCACGAAAGCAGCCAATCAGATCAATGTCTTGCAGGATGGTTGTAGACGTGTCAGCTCCAAATCAGTAAAGAGGCACTACATGTCTACTACACATTTATATACAGACCGACTTTTGTACTTATAAGGTGCCAGAGACCCGTTTGGTTACTTGTAAGGACTGGTGTTGTGTTAGACCTGTGTAAGAAGGTACCATTGAATCAATTTAAGATTTTTTAAAATTCCGTTTTTTTTTTCAATGAGGAGTTAAAGCAGCCTCTTGTGTCAATGTAATTCGCCGAGACTTCTCACACGAGACTTTGTTATATCGACAGTCTACGATGTACTGAAGGAAGACGTTTGTAGGGTGTTGGTTCTTCAAGACAATGTCACATAGTTAGAATGACTGAACAGAAATATGAAGATTAGATTGATAGATTGAGATCCAACCTCATCCTCCTTACAGTCCTGACACTGCTCCCTCGGATTATCGTCTGTTTCTGTCTCTTCCTTCAAGTACACCAATTTGCAACATTTACTGTGGTTGAGTAGGCTTGTACGGAGTTCTTTAATATAAGAATGGTTCTTTATCTGGCCCAAATGTTGAAAATGGTGGAATTTATTTTGAAGATGAGAGGTTTTGATGCTATCTTACCACAAATTTTATTGTTGTTTTCAGCTCGTAAAAATATATATATTTTATAAAGATGACTCAAAACTTCCCCCTCCCCCAAATTTGCATAATAAAAAAATATATAAGACTATATATTAATAAATAAAATTGCTACCTCTTCCGTCAAAATAGACGCTAAAACTATGCGCTATATAATGACCGTCTCTGCAAACTAGTGGACTCAGGTCAGTTACAAAGTCGCAACACTAGCTTTGGTAAATTTAGAACGTCTATCTGGAGGCCGGGATTTCGGGCTAATGGCCTTTGTCAGTCCAAGTCGGACTTTCACAAGAGGTGTTTAAATAGTAAAGTGGCTAGGTTAATTCAATGACCAAAATATGGATGGAAAAAATCTTGCCAGAAGGGGATATATTGATATGTTAAAAAGAACGAAAAGTTACCTCTCACGTCAAAATAGACATAGATTTTTGACGCGAGACTTTTATTTTTAGATCGAAATTTCCTTCCATCAAAATCTCCCCCCATCTGTGACATTAGATATAATGATACTTGTGTTTGATAGTTTCTTGGTATTAAACTTGTGGAGGATAAAAACACATTTCAGCAGCAAGTTTTACACAATTAACAACAACGCCATATAATGGCTTTATAATTCTACCTCGGGTGAACTTTAAAGGAAAAGCCATTTTAAAGTTTGAAACATTGGATATTTCCCCCCCATTGAAAGCCTTGGGGAGAATGATTTTTGTAAAATCCCCTCCTCCATTTGGTGTGTGCTGAGTTCTTTCCAATGGGTCTCTAAGGATACCACGTCAAGATGATTGCCGGTTTTATTCCTCGCCTTTATTTTTTATGGAATTTTTCTGTTGAAGTTACCCCCTGTTGGTAACATGACGTCGCTATGTCCAAATATTATCTCAGCTCTGACATCCTTTTTGTGTGTGTGAAATGCTGAAAATATTTTGATCAGGACTCTTTTTTTTTATCGATTTTTGCTGTTATTGTTATTTTCTTTGTTACAATGTGTAAAGGATTTTTTTTAAATACTTAAAAATATTTTTTAAATCTACACCCATGGAGAAAACTTAAGGAAGTTGTATCTTTTAGCATGTATACACCAATACCTCGCTTTGCGTTTTTTTCGAAGTTGCGTCGCTGCTTAATTTTTACTGATTTTCACTGTGCGTCGTTAGATTTTCGAAGTTGCGTTGTTTTGGATTCGAGTCTTTAATTTTTTTTTCCTAAAATATGGCAACACCTTTGTTTTTGATTGCGCCTTCACATATTTTCACTTTGCGTCGTTTCAATTTGCGTCGTGTTTTTTTGGAACGTAACCCCGACGCAAAACGAGGTATGGGTGTATGTATTATTTTTATTATATTTTTTATTATATTTTTAAAGAAAAACGTTAGAATTTACATATATGGGAAATCCACCGTTATATAAGCAAATAAGGAGTAGTTAAAATATGAAACTTCCTTGAAAGTTTTTTTCTGTGAGTGTATATGTCATAATATATGCTCTTCCAGGATTAATAAAACAAACCTAGAGTCAGCCAGAGAGAGATGGGTAGCTAAAGGGAGTCACTTTAGACATCACGACATTCCAAAGGGGCGGCAAAAGGGGCCCGCCCGTCAACACCTGAGGACTATTTTGGGACAGTAGTCGGGGGGTGGTGACCACACAAGACGGTCGTTCAGGGGACATCGCTCGCTCTCCCTCTCTCTCTCGGATGGCTTCCAGATTCCTCTTCCAACTCGTCGTGTGATTATTTCTCTCCTCACCACATTATTACCACTATATTGTCACACATATATATATTTTTTTTGTGTCATTTATTAAAAATGAAATTATACTATCATTATTCAAAATAAAAACCCTTTTAAGGTGAAAATATGAGGCTTACAGGGAAAGTTTAAAATTTGCAATTGACAAATTTCTCTCAAGCTTTCGGGAACGAAAGCCCTTTTACAGGAGAAAATATTTTACTTTAAATATAGCCAATTGAACTTTATAGTTACAATAATATAAAATGAAAGATGGAGTGTTGGATTGTATTGTAACTATATAATTGTATTGTGTGGTGTTTGGTGTTTATATATTTTTTAATTAAGAATAAGATTTGTATAAATTGTTTATTAAACTTTATACTGATCTTTTTACATTACCACGATGTTTACATTCTACATCTTGTTGTTTATAATGATTATATTGCCACGTGGAAAATTAAGGAAGACAAAAACCTCAGGAGGAAACAAAATTTATTTCAGGGAAGGGCAAAACTAAGAAAGGTAAACAAAAGAAAAGCCACGAGGGAAATTTACAGAGTCGCAAGATATAAAAATAAAAATGACCACTCTGTTAAATAAAAAATAATAAAATTAAGAAATACTATGTTACATAAATGAAATTAATAAATACTACGTTACAATATATATTTATTCACAGATTAATAGGATGTTATATTTAGTCCCAAACATGTGGAGATTTAATGTAAACTATTTTCTCCTGTAGAAAGACTTTCGTTCCCGAAAGTTAGAGATATTTATCAATTAAATGTTTTTAAAAGAAATTTCTCTTTCTGAAAACTTGATATTTTAACCTTAATATTGATAAAAGGGATTCTTTTTTTTTTATCAAAAATACCTTTTACTTTTGACCATTTCTTCCTGTATACAACATACACTCTCTAGATTATTTCATGATGTAAACTTACTCTCATTCAACATTCAAAAAAATAAAATTTATCATCTCTAACGTTTCGGTGATCCACTGTCATCCTTTTTCAAGTGTGGAAATCTTCAAGTGAAGGTGGTTAAACGTCGGATAACAAACTTTAATGTGGGTTGATGAATCTTGAATTAATCCAACCTATTTCAGGATTGGCTCATTCTGGAGAATTTTTTTAAAAAATCAACGATTAGTTGATTTTTATTCCGATAGATGGCGCAAGCCATCAGAAACTTTTAGTTGCATAATCAGGAGATGCCTTGTTTCCCCCCCCCCCCCCCCCCCTCTTTATTTATGTTTTTAGTTTTTACCTTATTCTTTTTCACTTTTATTTTTATAATTTTATTTTAATTTGCTTTCTATGTTTGTTTATTTTGTTTTTGTTTTTAAGTTTATTTATTTTATTTTTTTAGACGGAAGAACCAACAAAACCAAAACCCAAACTTAAACTACAAAACGGTCACTCCAATGTAAGTATAAATTATTTGTATTGATGTGTGTGTCTGTGGGGCTTTATAAAAAAATATATCAAATATTAATAATATTTATATCAAATTTTATATTATTTCTGTTTTTTTTTTATATATACACGTATTGTATATTATGAAGATGTATATTTGATAAATTGGGAAGAATTGTAATGTGATATATTATATATATCATTTCCACTTGTTTGGCTGCTACAATATGATGGAGACCAACCCCATAAGTAGGTGAGGTATTAGAGGTTTTCCTGAATTGTCCAAAAGATATTGTATGGATACAACCAAATAGATGTTGTCACTATCGTTCATGTATTTTTTTTGTGCATATATATTTTAACTATATATAATATATATATTTGCATATATATTTTAACTATATATAATATATATTTGCATATATATTTTAACTATATATAATATATATATTTTAACTATATATAATATATATATTTGCAAATATATTTTAACTATATATAATATATATATTTGCATATATATTTTAACTATATATAATATATATATATATTTGCATATATATTTTAACTATATATAATATATATATTTGCATATATATTTTAACTATATATATATATAATAGTTTGAACATCTCTACACGCAAATATTCACATAGTATAAAGCGTGTTGTTGTTGTTGTCGTGTCCAATGAAGAGCCTCAGATATCTCCATGCATCTCTATCACAGCAGCAGCAATGTCCACTATCTTGGGGATTGGGGATTAAGAATTATGGAGCCATTCAAGCCATTTTTTAACGCCGGTTTCAAAGCTCGGCTGGTTGCCGACAAAGCCAGCGTTCATTCCCCATGTCTCAGCGTGCCATGTGCAGGAGTACAAGGGCAAGCGATACTCCCGGAACATGGAGACTCTGACAGACGAAAACCTCTTCGCCACCATCGACGCAGCCGGCAACGTCAAAATCTCCTTGCGGAAAGAGAACAAATCCGTCTCTACAGACACCATTGAAGAAATCGTCGAGGATGACCCGTTTGCAGGTAAGATCTTGTGGGAATCTTTGTATCTTGGTATCTTTGGTAAAATCTTGTGGCCTGTACCACGTGTACTTGGGATATTTTTAAATAAAATCAAAAATTTGTACTTGAAATATAGATTTCTTGAAAAAAGATACTTCGGCCAGTATAAATCTTTTTATTACCTCGACGTTTCGACAAAAAGCTTTGACCTCGTCAGGAGCAAACAAAAATTAAAACATATAGCAAGGCGTTAAAAATTATGCTATATGTTTTAATTTTTGTTTGCTCCTGACGAGGACAAAAGATTTTTGTCGAAACGTCGAGGTGATAAAAAGATTCACTGGCCGAAGTATCTTTATTTTCAAGAAATATGAATGCCGGTCAGGCAGCCTCTATCTTCACGATGAAATATAGATGCATATGATATTATAATTGAGTTAAATAAATTTAAAATATTCGCAGAGTTTCTTTATTGAGATATTGGGAGGCAAGCTTTCGCGCTGAGTTTCTTGTACAATTTTATTTCTCTAGCTATCATGCCCTTCTGATTATAAATTGTATATATACATCTAGATGAGATTTGTGTAGTAATTCGGTGGAACAAAACAATCTTAAATCTTGTAATTGTCTTTGAGTAGAGTACTTTAAATAGACCCCATGTCTACATATTCTATATACAGTTACGAGCGTCATCCGTTCTTAATTCTTCATCTCCTAATCATTTGTCATCTCTGTCACCGTTTGCTTTTTTTTTTTTGGAATGGCGCCCTCCTATTGGTTGGCTACGATCACGCTACCTTTGCCCCCCCCCCCCCCCCCCCCACACTCGCTTTTTCGTTTTTGTAACTATTGTGTTGGAGCGGGTCGCTCCTTAAATAAATGCATATATTAGTTAATAACCAAATGGAATCCTCTCTTTCTTTTTCCCAGTAAGAGAGGCCTACGGAAGCCAACAGTACATAGACAGATAAAGCACATAGGCTATAGTTATTAACTAATATATGCAATTATTTAAGGCGCCAATTTATAATTGTAACAAATAGTATTTGATTCAAAACATTCAATCGAGTAAAACATGGGCGTTGCCCGGGTCATTCGGCTAGTGTCTACATATCTAGGACCAGGCCATGATGTGGTTAGAGGATTATTAATGCCGATTTTGTAAGTAGACTCTACATGTGTCTACTACATATTGTAGAACCAATTAAGACGTAGATCAGTGTAGGTTACTCACTGGTGGGGTTGGAATTGTGCAATCGAAACAATCCACGAGTTTTGGTCAAAAACAGCTTCCAGGTTTGTTGGATTATTTTTGAAGACACAACTCTCAGATTTATAAAATTAAACTTTAAACATTTTTAGATATAGAGAGAGAAACGAGTTAATTACCTTGTATTTAAGGCAACAAAAGAATCATCTAATTTACATATATCGTTCTAAACAGACTCAACTTGTGCAAAAAAACAGATGACAAAGAAAAATAAACAAAATTAATGGTAGAGGGTAAGTTCCTATTTTTTTTTTACAAGCTTTCACCCTCAATGAATAATCATTTTCTTGCTTCAGTTTTCGAGTCCGGGAGACCAACAGCGAGTTGTCCAGGACTGTGCCGGGGTTCCGTCTACCACAACGGCACGGCCGGAGGGTCCAGCAGGGACTCCGCTCTCAGTCCTTTCGAGGAGGACTCGGAGTGGGCCGAGATAGCCGAGATGATGTCTTCCTTCGGCGGAGGTCCGTCGCGGGAGTCCGTCTTCGCTCGGGAGATGGAGGAACACTTCGCCCGCGCCCTGGCCGCTACTCGCCCGCCCCCACCTCCGCCTCCCCCGCCGAGCAAAGGTCCGTCCTCCTTGTTCACCGGACACTGCCCCATTTATAGCAATTCTCGACATACACTCATTGGACAACAAAACCTAAGCAAGTTGTACCTTTTAGCAGTATATCGGAATTCAGGCAATAGCTCTGAAAGATATTACAGTGACCTTTATTGAAGACACGAGATAACCAAGTGTGAAAAAAGCGTCTGTCTTTTAAAAAAATAATAATAATTCGGTAGGTGACATCAAAGACTTGAAACTTCCTTAAGTTTTGTCCTTGAGTGTATTGTAAATTCCAATATAACTAGAGATGGTATAAAAGACCGGTTAAAGATATTTTAGATAGAAAGTGATTGCCAATCGGATTTCTCTATATATAGAAACAGGTCGCTCTCAAACGTGAATTGAAGCTTTCGTCTTTAAATCTTGGCCCACTTGATTCCCTGTTGTGAAACATCAATCCATCACCTGTGGGAAGTTGACCACAATAGAGTGTGTCATCTGACTTATTATTGTCCCCATTTTACAACGAAGAGCAAAACCGATAACAACAACCTGACTTACCCGGGAAACATTGCATATAGGCGTTGAGGTAGCTATGCAAATTAAACCCGAGCCGTGCAGGAGCGCCCATCCGTATCTTCACGGAGGAGAATCCCTACACCACAGTGGCCGAGTGGTTGTCTTCCATCGGACTGTGCCAGTACATGACAGACTTCATTTCCAATGGCTTCGACGACATCTACTTCCTGGTAGGTTGGACCATTCTACACGACACACCCGTATATATATATATATATTTATTATTATTCTTTGCACACGCATCGGTACAGGCAATATTCATCATGGTGGGTAGTAGTCAGCGATTGATTTTACTGCGAGTGTACCACACATATCTATATATCTTGAAAATAGAGCAATCCATAAATATAATATTTAAATAAAAAAGCATATATTGTGGATCAAAATATCATTACTAATAATTTAAACATCTAAATATGTAGAAAGCAGTTCGACTTTTGCACTTACTAGTGTGCCAGAGTCGGTTTGGTTATACGTTCACTCAATGGTGGGGTTGGACTTTTGAAGGAATCTGGAGCCACTTTAAAATAGTTTTCTTCATAAAAAAAAAGTTCCCAATAAGGAATTCGGTCTCTGGTCGTGTCTGTCGAAAATGGACGGTTTATACCACTGGTCCACCGACCCCTTCCATACTTTTTCTTATTTTTTGGTGCCCGGGCCGGACGGGGGCAGCGCGCTCTCGCGCCACACACCCGCCCTAAACACACCCGCCCTGACGACGGCGGGGCTCTACTCCCCCTCGTTAGACCTAGCGACCTTCCAACGCTCCAAGGAGCTCACCCCACGCTTCAGGAGGAGGGCGATGCTCTAGGCACCGCAGCCCCTTCCATACCGGTATAATAGCCGACAACACATCCGCTGTATCTACCTACCCTATCTCCTCGTGTCTGTGTGGATATTTCTATTCGGGGTGTAAACTCAGGCTGATATATAGGGTTATAGGAATTAGTGTGTGTTTGGGCCTGTTTATAGAAACTAAAAAAGATCAAAACACTTAAACATGTTTTTAACTTAGGTATTCGACATCTTAACACATTGTATTAAAGTTTTTTTTCATCACGAAAATGCCAGAAGAATGTCGCTTAACGATTGGCAGTCGTTGGACCCATCAAGAGGTCGTTTCACCTCCAGACCTGTGTAGACATAGAGCTCACGTACGGTAAATCAATAGCTAACTCTCTGTAAATATCATGGCCTGTACCATGTGTACTGGGGATAGGTGGGAAAAAGGAACAATACTACGGTCGAAATGTGTTGTCCCTGCCGAAGAACGTTGGCTGAACTGGTGTGTGCCGGGTGCAGTGCAACAACATCCTGGAGGAGAAGGACCTCAAGGAGGTGGGAGTAACGGACCCCGAGCACAGGAGGACCATCCTCTCCAGTACGCGGCACTTCCCGCGGATGTGGCCCGTGGGGAACGGGGAGGGGCGCTGCGGACTGCCGGAGACAGTGGAGGAGTGGCTGGGACTGCTCCACCTCTCCCAGTACCTCGACACCTTCCGCCACAACGGATTTACCGATATGGCGCGGGTGCTGAGGCTCTGGGACCTCGAGCTTAATACGGTATGGTGGACACTTGGGCTGGATTGTTGGGGCGGGGCTTAATACGGTATGGTGGACACTTGGGCTGGATTGTTGGGGCGGGGCTTAATACGGTATGGTGGACACTTGGGCTGGATTGTTGGGGCGGGGCTTAATACGGTATGGTGGACACTTGGGCTGGATTGTTGGGGCGAGGCTTAGTACTGTGGGTGGACACTTGGGCTGGATTGTTGGGGCGGGGCTTAGTACAGTGGGTGGACACTTGGACTGGATTATTGGGGCGGGGCTTAGTACTGTGGGTGGACACTTGGACTGGATTATTGGGGCGGGGCTTAGTACTGTGGGTGGACACTTGGGCTGGATTGTTGGGGCGGGGCTTAGTACTGTGGGTGGACACTTGGACTGGATTATTGGGGCGGGGCTTAGTACTGTGGGTGGACACTTGGACTGGATTATTGGGGCGGGGCTTAGTACTGTGGGTGGACACTTGGGCTGAATTGTTGGGGCGGGGCTTAGTACTGTGGGTGGACACTTGGACTGGATTATTGGGGCGGGGCTTAGTACAGTGGGTGGAGCCTTGGGCTGTAATATGGGAGAAAGGTTTATCATAGTGGGCGGTACTCGATGAATGGAATATTGGGAGAAGTAGAACAGAGTGGATAATGCGTTGAGTGGGGCTTGACACGGTGGGAGGACAATTGGTGATTGGCTGGAATCTATATAATAACTGTGAAAGTAATCGGGTTATAATGAATAGAGATCATAGCTGCCTCCATCTAAACTCTCCCCATCCGTTTTCTTTTCAATCAAGGGAGAAACGTAATGGTAGGAGATACCGAGAGTATATACATGGAGAATTCTATCATGTGCAAACACCAACAAGAGATGTATGTTTCCACCATCAGATACTGGAGATCAACCTGCTGGGACATCGGAAGAGGATCTTGGCGTCCGTGGGGGAGGGAGAGTCCGAGTTGGACGGACTGGATGACCTGGATCTCTCCAAACTGGTAGGTCCACCGTTGACAACAGCGACGACAGCTGTGTGGACACTGGGGTCCCAGGACTGGACGCTGAGCGACCTGGCCTCCACTACCTCCTCCACCCGGGATCTCACCATCAGGCCGCCCCCTCAGCTTATGGGGGCCCCCTCCCCCCAGCCCCCCGCGGCAGCTGAGTGGAAGCACCAGTCCGATACCCTGGTGAAGGGGTCGTGTAATTACAAGGCGCAGGTACTACACGGTACACTTCACTTACTATCTACTTATTTACATATATTCTCTCTCTTTTTCTTCTTCTTCCCCCCTTGTAGTTTGTGTCTTGTACGACCTTCTCCCACCTTCTTGATATTCCTCCTTATAGTTTGGTGTTTGTCTTGTAAACCCCTCTCCCCTCTCTATCGATTCCATTTTCTCGAATTGTAACCTGTGGAATGCTTTCACAATACATTTAAACAAGCATGACGGTATCTACAATATCTGACACCAAGTAGCATTTTCAATCAATTTCAATTAGATTTATCGCCCCCCCCCTCCCCTTTCCTCCGTTTGTTCCCTATTTTCCTTTCTTTTTTTTTTTTTAGGCAGGGAGATTTAAAATAGAGTTAGAGCGATGTATGTTTTGTGAAATTTTAAAGAAAGGGTATTGAGATATCATTTTTAGAAATATTTTTATCGGAATTATCGATGTTTTACTGCTTGCTTGTGTATGTAATGTAGTTGAGGTATGTGGAGTGAGTGGGAGGAGTAAGTAAGTAAGGAATGGTGTCGTACAGTACCTGGGCTCGACGCTAGTCAAGGAACTGAAGGGAGTGGAATCCACGAGGAAGTCCATCCAGAAGATGAAGTCTTCCACGAAGGAGATTGGCAAGATCCCCAATGTTATCCTCTCCATCTCTTCGGCTGGGGTCAAATTCATCGACGGACATACGAAGGTGAGCCAGAAGGCACGTATCAGACATCAGGGGGCACGTACCAGACATCAGGGGGCACGTACCAGGCAACAGGGGGCACGTAGCAGACATCAGGGGGGCATGTACCAGACATCAGGGGCACGTATCAGACATCAGGGGGCACGTAACAGACACCAAGGAGAACGTACCAGACATCAGGGGGCACGTAACAGACATCAGGGGGCACATACCAGACATCAGGGGGCACGTAACAGACATCAGGGGCACGTAAAAGACATCAGGGGCACGTAAAAGACATCAGGGGGCACGTACCAGACATCAGGGGGCACGTACCAGACATCAGGGATCCAGAAAGGAATCAGCCACTTTGTTACAGGAATGGAGACACTTGTGAGGAGGGTAGTAACAATTTCTAAGTCATTTTTCTGAACTCTTAAAAACAAGACATTAGGGGGCACGTAACAGACATCAGGGGGCACGTAACAGACATCAGGGGGCACGTAAAAGACACCAGGGGGCACGTGACAGACATCAGGGGGCACGTACCAGACATCAGGGGGAACGTAACAGACATCAAGGAGAACGTACCAGACATCAGGGGGCACATACCAGACATCAGGGGGCACGTAACAGACATAAGAGGGCACGTAACAGACATCAGGGGGAATGTAACAGACATCAAGGAGAACGTACCAGACATCAGAGGGCACGTACCAGACATCAGGGGGAACGTAACAGACATCAGGGGGCACGTACCAGACATCAGGGGGAACGTAACAGACATCAAGGAGAACGTACCAGACATCAGGGGGCACGTAACAGACATCAGGGGGCACGTACCAGACATCAGGGGGAACGTACCAGACATCAGGGGGCAGGTACCAGACATCAGGGGGCACGTAACAGACATCAGGGGGCACGTACCAGACATCAGGGGGAACGTACCAGACATCAGGGGGCAGGTACCAGAATATATTCAGGTATCAGGGAATCCGTTCCAGTTCAATGTGTCCACATTCCGACCTACGCCAACCAGTACACAAACAACAAAAACAAACCACAAAAGAGATTGTGACCCACCTATGTGTGCAGACCCAAGTGTGCGAACACGAGGTGCGCAACATCCACTGCGCATGCCAGGATGCAGACGATCTGAACCACTTCGCGTACATCACCAAAGAACACCAGACGAATAACCACTACTGCCACGTCTTCTGCGCCCTGACGCGGGTAGGTTAGCCTAGCCACCGACATGGGGACCTCTCATGAGAGACCAGGGCCCTGAATACGGAAACCCCTGGTATGGGCCATTCAATGGTGGGATAGGTTTTTCAAAGGCAGTCGCTCATGGGAGGTGGTCACTCATGGGGGTTGATCTCTCATGAGAAGTAGTTGCTAATGGGAAGTAGTTGCTAATGGGGGTGGTCGCTCATGAGAAATAGTTGATAATGGGGAGGTGGTCGCTCATCGGAAGTAGTTGCTAATGGAAAATGAGGGTGGGCCACGTGGTCTCTCCATATCTCCTGCCATCATCTCCTCGTATATGCGTCGTCCAGTCTATTGTCTTAGTTCGTCCATATAGTCTCTCCATGCCCCTCCAGAACTACCAGCAATGCCCCCCCCCTCGCTGATCCATGCTTGTCCAGCAAACGTCAGCTTTCGTTGTTCCATGGACATCATAAGCTGGCGTTCTGTGTTCACATTCGATTAAGGACCTGATAGTTTTGTCCTCTCATATCTATCCACGAAATCTTAAGTGTTTTCTCGAATTCTTAAGATTTATCAAAAAAACAGAAGTGGTGACGGCAGGAGCTGGCGACGGAGATCATCCTGACACTCGGGCAAGCCTTCGAGGTGGCCTACCAGCTGGCACTGCGCGACAAACCTCCCCGGCGACATCACGACAACAAATCGGACGATCAGAAGATCGCGGAACGGAAGCGTTACGTGAGCCACGTGACTGTCCAGCTGTCTGACACGTGACCACCGGGGTGGTGGTATAGCAAAGCGTCTGCCATTCTTCACATCTTCTTCTGCTTGTTGTTGTCTCCGTAACCCATTTATCGCAACAGTCTCTGAAAACTACTTTATTTTATAGACAAGATATTAATCTATATTTTGAATTATTATTTTATTTATATATAAAAGAGGAGTGTGTACTGAAAAAGTCCATTTAATTAAATTTTTCATTGGTTAACAAAAAGATTAGTTTTTTTCTTCTTCTTTCTTATCTCTTCATTCAATCTTATAAAGTCTTTGGATCTTGAGCTTGGTGTTTGCTGGGGATGACTATAGGTGATTGATAGATGTGTCACTGCAGTCAATGATGTGGTTTGGGATTATAGGCTGGATGTTCCACTTGGTACATGGTGGGAATGTACCTCGTAAAACCGCCTTGTCTGTAGATGAAAAGACTTAGAAAGGTTGAAGACAAGGGATTGTAGTCGCCAAGAATCCAGGATGCATCGAAGATTGAGTAAAATGCCAAAGACTTCAAACCCCAGAAATCCTATAGCAACTCCGTGAAATCAAGAAGTGCTGTTCTCAGATTTGATGCTTGTTCTCCCTCGGTACTATCAGTCAAGATTGTGAACGATTCCTGTTGACAATTAATGGTACAAACATAGTAAGTTGGTAGATTTGTCTGACTTGAGGGTTGTCAGGAGTTACCGATCTGGCTGAAGAGCCTGCCAGTTTGTTTCCAGGAATTCCAACATGAGCTGGAAATCTCTTAAGAGTACAGACTCGATGGTTGTACCCCATATATTCAATCTTGTAGTCCTTGATGAGATGAAGGAGATCAATTTCACCCGCAGATTGTAATGATATAGATGAAGTTCCATGGATCCCTAGAAGTAATCAGAAACACTGGCAGATATTGAATGTACTCTTGTAGTTGGAAAAATTTCATAGGAATGAGGAAAAAGAATGTGCGAGTGATAGGTAAAATGTTAAACAGAAGATTGAAGACAAGGGATTGCAATCGTAAAGAATCCAGGATGGAACGAAAATCGAGTAAAATGTCAAAGACTTCCAACCCCAGGAATCTTATAGCAACTCCCCGTGAACTCGAGTGACCTGGAGGGTTGAAAAAGACAAGTGTCATAGGACATTGGTCTATCACAAGTCTTTCTTTCTTCCTCCTTGGTGGAAGTCATAGAGAACAGGTAGAGTCAGTCAATAGGAATTACGAAATTTAAAACAATCTTTTGCTGTTTTGAATCTAAACGCATGTTTAACAACTCTCATTTCTCTTCAATAGAACAAAAAGTTTTTAAATGGACTTCCTAACTCCTTCTTTCATATTTACATATTACCAATTTATGCAACTAAAAAGAATATATATATATATATATTTCATATGATTAGCGAATTTACGCAAATTTGGCCTTAAATACCCATTTCTTGGTTTCTCGGGAAGCCTCTTGAACCGATTTTTGGTCATTGAGGTACAGCTTGCACAACGCTGACGTGGGCCAACAGCCCGAAAAACGTTCGTTGTCAGCTTTTCTTGATTTATCAAGAAAATGGGTTGGGAAAATTTCAGGGAATAAGCCTAAATCAACGTTTAGTTAATTTTTGTTCCAATAGATGGCGCTCTGTCATATAAAAATGCTCATGTGAGTAGTCAGGATAGGTCTTTTTTTTTTTTTTAATATATATATGTGGCAATATAATAATAGGTGGGAAGAGATATAATCATGCCACAAGTTGAAAGAGGAACCCCAGGCAACCAGAGAGAGAGAGGGAGAGAGCCTGGCCCGGCAAAGCCGGGCGTCCGTTCGTGTCGCACACAATTCCCAACTGTCTTAAAAGTCCCAAGGTGTTAACGGACGGGCCCCATTTGCCGCCCCTTGGAATGTCGCTGCTGTCTCAAGTGACCGGACTTTACATCCCGTCTCTCTCTGGGTTGGCTCTAGGTTTGCTTTATTATTCCTGGAAGAGTATATATTATGACATATATATATATGTAAGTATGTAATATGAGTTTTTCTATAATTCCGAATTATATAATTGTTGTTACGTCTCTCATACAAATATTTAAAATTCAATAATAACTACAAAAATAATCTTTTTTTGAAAGGGCATCGGTACAACCTATATGCAACTATGTCCAAAATTATCAGAAATCTTTTAGAAGTTTTTTTTTCTCTTAGAAATTTCTTCAGACATATTTTTTTTTTTTTAATCCTATTATAATGTTGTTTTTTGTTTTTTTTTTTATATAATGTGAGTGTTTGCTCTCTCAACAATGGCGTTATTTTATAGCGCGTTGATTCTTTTTAAAAGTTTTTTTTTAATTGGCAAATATTTGTGTATAAAAGGAATGTTTTGAAAATGATTAGTTGTTTATTATGTTTCTACCTATATATTTATATATAAAAACTTAGATGAGGCTATATTTTTTGTATTATGTAATTCATAATTTATTTGTTTTGTTTATATGAGTTTATTGTTGTGAATTTGTAATTTGTTTTATTATATTTACCCAGGCTCCTGAAAAAAAAAAACAATTACACTCATGGACAAAACTTAAGGAAGTTGTACCTTTCAACATGTATATCGGGATTAAGACAGTAACTATGAAAGATATTACAGTGAACTTTATTGAAGACATACGAGATAACCAAGTGTGAAACAACCTCTGTCTTCTTAAAAAAAAACGATGACCGCCAACATCAAAATAGGAAACTTTCTTAAGTTTTGTCCATGAGTCATGGAATTTCGACATCATGTTGGAGCTATAAAGAACGTTTCCAACTTTCCAAAAATAAATCGCCACCATATTTACATAGTGTTTTTCGTACTATGCAATTAATTAAAAAGAAATGTGCAATAGCTTTTTTATGTATAAATATGTGTGTTAACTATCTAAAAAAACTATATATTAATACACAACAGAATATATAAATTCATGATCTCATAATTGTTTTTTAATATTTTAAATCAAACGACTTTTTTTTTTAATGGCAGACGCTTTGCTATACAATTTTTAAAGCAGTATAATTCAATTGGCAAATAACCCTTTATCAAAACGTAAAAATTGGAAATTTATCAATATTAATTTCCCTATAAATAAAAACTCTATATAAATATTATTGCATATAAGAAATCTATACGC
Organism: Cordylochernes scorpioides; assembly: GCA_030710605.1. Lineage (NCBI taxonomy): Eukaryota > Metazoa > Arthropoda > Arachnida > Pseudoscorpiones > Chernetidae > Cordylochernes > Cordylochernes scorpioides. Next base: position 6,184,445 of record CP092876.1, on the reverse strand, counting down.
TTTATTTTGAAAACAAAAATGTTAAATATATAACAATATTTAATTTTTTTCGTTTTTTTTAAACCAAAAAATATTTTTATGTTTACAATATTGTAAAAAAATGTAGAAATATCAATTGTTATTTATTAATTGATTTTTTTTTCTCTCTCTATATTTCTCTCTTCGAAGAAAAAAAAAAATTGTTAATTGAAAAAAAAATTTTTTTTTTCGCAGAAGAAAAAAAAAAGGAATCTAATATGTAAATAGATAAAAAAAAATCGAAGATGTCTCCGATCCCAATAAAACCCCCGCGTGTTACATAAATGGATGGCAGTATGTAAATATATATATTGTTAAGCTTTCTATATGTGTCCCTTCACCCTAACTTCTCTCAACCAACCTTCTGAAGAAAAAAAAAATCCCATGTTATCCAACCAAGTATTACACAAAGTCTTAAGATTGGCCTTAATAAAAACAAGGTGCATAGAACCGTTATTTTGCTAAATCTTCCCCAACAGCTCTATTCTTTAAACCAACCATCTCCCACCCCAAACTTCCAAATTGTAAATAAACTTTTCCTAGACTCCCTCCCTTCCCTCCCCCTCTTTGTATACCATTTATGTATGTCTCGGACAATAAAAACTATTATAAAAATTATCGAAATGTTTAACTCTCTACTTTTACATACATATTATATAAGAAATATATATATGGATGGCTTTTCTTGATTTATCAAGAAATTGGGTTGGCCAAATATCAGGGAACAGGTTAAATCAATGTTTAGTTGATTTCTGTTTCACCAGATGGCGCTCTGCCTTCTGTAAAGCACATGTGCTCCTGGTCAGGATATGCCTTTTTTATTTTTAATATATATATATATATATATAACATAAAGTTGTGTGAGGATGATAAGCATGTAAAAGCTAGTACCGAAAGTGGAACCTCTCCCTTCAAAATTGAAAATTCATGTTGTATTATAGCCTGAAATCGGCCCTTGCCATTTCATCAGTTTAAACACCTTTTTGCTAAATTCAACCAATTTCACAACCCCCCTCGTAGGATGTTATGAAAACAAAGCCGTCCCTGTACTGATGAAGGCCAAACCCCAAAACCGTGGTACAGATTTTGTCTGAATTTGCGAAAACTGGTGTTGTGGCTCTTTATTTAACACCTTTGCGTTTTGTATACTGGGTAATAAACAAAATTTGCATTATTTTAATGTATTTTCAAAGGCAAAGTTGCCTCTTTTGGTACATGAATATCATCTTCCCGAAACTTTGGTTTGTGTTTCTTATTACGAGAATTGAAGCCACCTCCTCAGAAAGTTATTCCTTTAACTTTTTCTCTTTCATTCAAACATTTGAAATATAAACGCTCTAAAATGTGGTTTATTTATCTTAATCTATCCCAAAAAAAAAGAATATTACCTCTAAATATTTCAATTAAGAAATAAAAAAAAATAGTTACAAATTTTCCCGGTAGATGGCATCTTGCAAAATTCATTTAATTATCAAAATATAATTGGCAATATACTATTGAATAAATAAATAACTTTTTATTGTTAATATATATTTTTAGAGTAATAATAATATATTAAAATATATAAACTATAGTTTTAATTTGTTCCATGTTATTGGCGGTGGCTTAATATGTAAATTAGTAGTAGTAACAATGGAAAACTGGGAGATATGCAAATTAGAGAGGATGGCGTCATTCCACGAGGCAAGTTCACAAAGACGTGAGTACATTCTATGTTATTATATCTCTTAAATTAATTATAATTTACAAAGCAAACAAGGATTAAAATATCATTTTTAAGCAATAGTTTTATGAATTTAAACAGGATTGTCCCAAAATCTGGCTAAACCTAATTAAATAAAGAAACGTATAACTTTAAAAAAGACATTAAATTGTTGATATATCGAACTTGTTCCACACGATATATACAAATACTTACCAAGGTGGACAAGTAGGTAACACCCTCGATTCCCGACAGTCATGAACCGGGATTGAATCCCACGTTAACATTTTGTTTAATATGTGAATAACCTTCATATATTATTCATTGTTACAATTATCATAAACTAGGTTGCTCTTGTTGAGCGGTACCTAATAAAGTGATTTTGGAACGATATATACATTCTATATTTATAGTTATGGTGCTGAAATTGTCTAGTTTACTGGCATTTAGATATGTTTACAAACATTTATTTATATTCTAGATTACCTCGTTGTGTCTTAGGTATTGTATATGCGAACTATGATAGAGTAATAGTGTTGTAATATGGAATTTTCTATAGATTACATAGTAAAAGTGATGCCTCTCCCAACAGATTACAAAAGTCTAATAAAGAAATTGAGAGATGAAGATACAAAATCTCAAATGAAAAGAAAACAAATGTGTTTATAGTTTTAACTAGGTTTACATTAATCTTAACCATTAACGCTAGGCATGTTCTGTATGTTTATATTTTGATCTTTATAAATCGACGACAAAATTTGTTATTAAAGCTTTTTATATATTGAAAAAGGCGACACTGGTTCGTCGAAATGTCAGGAATATTGAAGAAGGTTGATTTGTGTGTTTACATTTTGAATTTATATAAATTCAACCTACATTAATCGCTTTTTAAAAAAATTGTTTTAATCTGAAATATTTTTTTGTCATTTTACATTGTTTTTATTAGTATAAGCGTATGTGAATTTTTCTGATATATACAAATATACTAATAACATAAAATCTTTAGTACACGTGGTACAGACAATGATAATATTGGGAGGTAGTTGTTGTTGTTGTCGTGTCCAAAGAAGAGCCTCAGATGTCACCATGCATTTCTATCACAGTAGCAGCAAATGTCCACTATCTTGGGTGTGTAAAGCTGCTGCTCTGGAGTAGTTGAAGACTGCTTTTACACATGTAGAAATCATTTCGACTTTTGTACTTACAAATGTGCCAGAGCCCTGTTTGGTTACTTCACAATCACTGGTGTGGTTTGAGTTTTTCAAGAAACAGGGGCCATTGAAGCAATTTTTTTTTCTACAAAAAAAGTGTCCAATGCGGGATTCGATCCCATGGCCTACACCATGTCAATTACCTTAGAGACCGTTTTGTTGTGGAATTTATAGATCTGTCATTATTGTGGCCACACAACACTATTATGTTATATTGAGAAAGCTCAAGTGGAAGTTACAGAAGTTTCCACCTTCGCTGGTGCCAACTCCTGATCCCATTGGTCCTTCAGCTGGGCGAGAGTCCGCCCATCTAACATGGAGATACCTTCCTGCCTGAACTACACTTTAACATCATAGAAGTTACAGAGATGGAAACTTTCCTCTGTTTATCGCACGTTAGCTTTTAGTCAGCACAAAAATATATTAATTATATTTTACAAATTATTTTCAAGTTGTCAGAAATGTCTAAATATATTCATAAGGAGAGGATTAGTGGTTTATTTAACTCCAAAATATAGTTGATACCACGTGAAGACCAAGTTATAAAGAAGGGACTCGATGACCTAAGGAGGGAACTTAAAGAAAGATATTTACCTAAATGTTAACTAGACAAGGCTCCACGTGATATCTAGATACATAACACAGAGGGGGTTATACTATACACACCGTCATGTATTGCTACACCCCTGAACCCAACTTCCCAATTCCGACAACTCGATGAACTCGTTGAGTTCACTATTGGACAACAAAGAGGAATGGAGCGGACTAGAGACCGAAGACAGAACTGCTGACACTGCCAACGCTGAAAGCCGGACTTAACGTCACACGCGAGGCCTCCCATCGGAGTTTTGCACCAGCAGACTAGTAATCAGCACCTAGTCCTGGGTCTGTGGAGCGAGCCAAGCTGCCGGAGGAGAAGTTGAGTACCAATCCACGTTATGTGACACAGGGTTAAAGTAGTGGGTCCTCCCGCCCAACGTGGAATGGTAAATGACCACAGCCCCTGCTATGATCATCACAGGAGTGTAAGCGCTAAAACCCGCCCCGCTGTCAATAGCTACTGTCTAACACTAGCTAGATCCTGCAACAACGCCGTTAGTAGAGCTGGAACACAGGGAAGTCACGGCATCTGGAACATCTGTTACACACAGCAGCCTAGAATTCAGACTTTATGGTCAACAGATTGCTATTGTCACCGAGTACCTTTATATTCCGTGGCATTCAAGCGGTTTGTAAACTTTTTTTCTACCTAATTTTTGGTTATTTGAATTAGAAAAGTTCAAAGCTTACAAGAATAGCTTCCAATTATTGCAAAGAAATTCGTTACAATTTCGTTGAAACCAATTCATGGAACAGCTCTAATCACCAACCCAAGACACCAAATTCTTCCAAGAACCCCAGGAAAACCTCCAACTTCTACAAAATTTAGTGCACAAAAATGTTAAACAGTTTTCTTAAAGATTGGACTAAAAGAAGATCAACTGGCGTCATGTTGATTTCTATCAATCCAACCAATCAGTATGGTCAGTTCACATCACGTGATATTTATCCAACTTCTGGTTGGCTGATGGTGTATCAAGATTTGGTGATCAATGTCAGATTAGTCTGTCCAGCTGACATTGTCATCAGTAGACACCAACATCTGAGATTGATACAAGAGTTCATCCGGTTTAATGTCTTCGGTATGATTGTCAGGGTTAATTCTTACCTGCATTCTTCAACATATTGGTACATAAATTCTCAATAAAACTTGTGATATTGTCTTAATATATTTGTATTACTTCTTTCTTACTTCTAAATTTGCGCCGCATTTTCTCATTATCATTGAATATTGAATTATATCAAAATTTGTATCATAATTCTTCATATATTTTCTTATCTTCAAAGTAATATTTGTAACATTTATCATTATTATATTATAATTTTATATTGTTTTGTTTAATATAACTTCATCATAAAAAGCAGATAGAGAGAATTAATTGATCTTGTTTTATATGTTGTTATCGTCAATTGGACCTTTTCCCATGGTCAAACTTCAATAAAAATATTACAATATATCAATGAATATTTTTTCCTCAAATTACTATGAAATGGATTAGGATTGTTAAAAATCATTTTTGTTTAATTTACTAAGTAAATATTTAAAATATTATTTTTATTTATAATTAGGATTATATAAATTTATAGAAATAGACTTATAAATGGTCATATTCATATGGAAAATATTTTTCTATCTAAAAGTTAGTTTACTCCATTGTTATACTCAAAAAGGATATTTTTTCTATTTAAAATAAAATAATATCTAAAATAATATAGCATTTAAAATTTATTTTTACTAAGATTATCATTTTAATATTAAGAAGCATGGAATTATTTATCAAAGGAATAACTCTTCCTTGGATTTTTCTACCATTTATATATTCACTTTCTTTAAGATGGCCGACAAAATATTTTTTATAATATCGTAGCGTAGAAATCAAGTCTTGTGGAATATCTTAAGATGTTTTGAAAATAGAGCAATCCATAAATAAATCTTTAATTAAAAAGGCATATATTGGATCAAAATATCATTTATTTTATCAATATTTCAGTTGGCTGAACGCCAACCTTTATCAAGGTGTAATAACATTTTAAAGTGTTTTAAAGTAACACTTTAAAATGTTATAACACCTTGATAAAGGTTGGCGTTCAGCCAACTGAAATATTGATAAAATAAATGAAATTTTGATCTAATATATGCCTTTTTAATTAAAAATATTAAGATGTGTTTATTGATGACGTCACCACGACAAGTCGACAATTATCAACCAAACTATCTACAGCTAGAGAATATTGAACAAGCAAACTAAGGACCATGTATGATGATTTTACAAATATAAAGTAATAAAAAAAATCTGTTTTAAATATTTTCATTTAATAATTAAATAATAAAATATAAATTATTTCTTCGCCACAATATGATGTTTTTTTATTTCTTCCTATATTTTAAATGATAATAACATAAAACTCATATATAAACAACAAAAAGGCTTTTATTAAGGCCCATTGCCCTGTATGGATTCGCCATAAAACAACAAAATAATACAGTTATTTTTTTTCTCCCTTTCCCCATGTGTTTGAAATCATATGTATGTTCCTCTACAGACCTATAAGCTTATGTCCATAGTTCACTAAACACCCCTAAGCTGCCTTCCATAGAAAATACAGGGTATATTCCAAACCAATCCAATACAATAGTAGAGCGGTCTAGAGATTAATTTGGCGAAACCGCTGAGAGGGTTCACTACTGATGAGCCAAGCCCTCTCATTCAATAACTCATATCATTGCAGTAAGGTCTGTAGAGATAATATTTGATGATATTTAAAAGAAGCGCATTGCCAGTAAATTTATATGTGTAAAATTTTAACGTGAGTCTTTGTTTGAAAAAGGGATTTATTTACAGTGTACTCCGCTTATAACGAAGTCGCATTATCCATGACAATCACTTTGTTATATCCGAAGTTTGTTATATCCGCAGTTGGAAAAAAAAATGTTTTGTACCAATAATTTTATTTACTATTCAACTCAAAAGAGCAACACAAAGATCAATAACAACCTCATCAGGTGTTTTTGGAGAAGTAGTTTGTGATTTTCTTTTGACATTTAGAAGTCAGTAACAAGTGCTGAACACTCTTTTCGATGTTGTCCAAGTCTAACAGATGCCTATGAAGAGACTTGGACTCATCCTGACATTGAAGAAACAATCGCAGAGTTTGAATGCTCTCCAAGACCTCTTTTGGATGCGGAATGTGGACAATTGGGTCTACTTCTTCATCAACTTGGTCCGTTTCTTCTTCTTCTTTTGCTTGAAGAATGCTCTCGACAATTTCTACATCGGATAACATGGCATTTGTAACGACGTCATTGTCAGCGTCAGCATAAGAATCGAAATCCATCTCTGTTGTTTAAATAACGTAAAAAAAATACTTATAATATGTTTGCATATTTTAAAATTGTATATTATTAACTTATTTGTTGTGTATCATTAAATTTGTGTCATTCACACGTTGTAATTTGATATATATTATGCATAATATATTAGTCAATTATAATGGTAAATGAGAAAACTTCGTTATAAACGGATAAAATAAAAATTTATACATGCAAATCACTTCGTTATAAGCGAAAATTCTTTATATCCGACTTCGCAATATCCAGAGTTCTTTTAATGGTTTAAGCCCTTCTTTTCTTTCGTGCAGACAATTTCATTCGCTATATGCGGAATTTCGCTATAACCGACTTTGTTATAAGCGGAGTACACTGTACATATCTGTTCTAAAACTTTTCTCATTACCTCTTTTGTGTATGAATCTATTTGAAAAACTCATATATGATTTCTGTGATAATCCATGTGTTATAAAGTGACAAGGATATGTTGTAATGGTATTTAGTAAAGGGACACAAACCAGGTTCAATAAGTAAACATATCTTTTATTGTGACAATATCTTCATCTTATTTGGTACCGCCGCTATCGTACTGTGGATTGTGACATTTATAGTTATAAGTATTGCTGGATATATATGTCATTGTTGTGGTTGTCAGTTTTACAATTCTGCCCCGTTTGGTTACTTCGCACTCACTAGTATGGTTAGACTTTTGCTTGCAAGAAACAGGGGCCATTGAAGAAATTTAAACATTTAAAGATACGAATACTATATATATGTCATAATTTGTATATAATTAAATGCAACCCCGACCCACTATGTATGTACCATGTATGATTTTCAAAGACTTAATAAAGAACAAGGTAACTGGAGGAAAGAAAGTAACAAAAGATATAGGAAGTAAGACTAAAGCGGGCACGACTATTTTGGCACCCCTGTGTCAACATTGCAGGGGCAGAGACCGGTCGTCTCTAGTGACCGCAGAAGTTATATTAGACAAGAAGCACTCGACACTTCCTGGAAAAACAGGATGTATTCGGTGACCAGAAGTTATAAATATTAAGCTAACGCCCAACATTTCCGGCAAAGATAGGACGTATTTGATAACACGGAAGTAAATAAAGTCAAAATGGCACTCGACACTTCCTATCAAAGCAGATCATATCTTTCACCAAAGGAAACCGCCGGCCTATCAGAAGATAGCACCTTAAGTAGGTCAACCAATAGGGAAAGATCATGTGAGATCTCTCAACCAATCAGAGAGAAACTGACTCGTGGTGTTAAATCGAAAGACAAGAATAGTTAGTTACGCTTGGGCTCCCAAGGAGGTGACATCGGCTCTAGATCTCTCCCCTTCTGCTCATCCCACAGCTAAGTACCATCACCGCCATGTGATCAGCTAATTAATAAGTCAAATCGCTCAGCTCTTATCAAACTTTCTTTCCTCCAACCCGTTGCCTTTATTTTCAAACTCAATCACGTGTCCTGATTATTCCTAACTGTATGCTGCAACTTCCACTCAAACGACTGCGTTTCAATCAATCCTCACCATTCAAATCAAACAACAAGAAACCCCGCAACGATATTGCCACAGAACGGTTAAGTCGACAGGATAGTGAGATGGAATTAAATCAGGATCCCATAGGCGTAAAGTCAGACGGTCCAACGGAAACAATGGAAAGAAGGCAAGAAGCAAGAGAGAACGAAGGGGCAGAAGAAAGACAGGAAGTGATCGGCCGAGAGACAACTGCGCCCCTAGCGGACGCCGTCAATCAGCTGTCAACGCTTCTAACCCGGGCAAAAATTTCGGATGGAGCGGAATCGGCGATCCCGCCTTTCGACGGCACATACAGTGCGACACAGTTTTTCCAGACGTTCGACCGAAAAATGGAAGACGCATCCATGGAAGAACAAGAAAAATTACTGCGCCTGCCAAACTACCTGGTGCGACAACCCCTGGAGCTCTTCAGGAAACTTCGATTGGCCGACCGGAGTTATTTCCAGGTGAGACAAATCCTCCTAGGTCTCTACCCTGAGTCAAGCGAAGCGTCCTTTGCGAAATATTTCGCCATGAAACTCACTGGACAAGCCAACCTAGAGACCTACTACCGGGAGAAAACCGCCATGGGATTGCAACTAGGACTTCCACAAGAGGTGATCCTCGAGACGCTGACAGAAGGACTGCCATTCAACGACCAGCGCCTAGTCCGCGTAGTACCTCCCGAGAACCTAGGAGAATGGTTCCGCCTGGTACAGCGGATCCACGGGCCCAGTGTACCGGCAACACGATCCAGAGAAGATCAACCACCCACAATGTCGGGTCCGTACCACAGCACACCCCGACGCCCAGGTGCATGGAATGCACCTCTTCCGCCGTCCAATTGCAAGTTCTGCGGCGCGAGACACTGGCATAGCGAATGCCGACGTCGACCAGTCCCGACGATCCACGAAAAAGTGCGGACGGTGCAAACAGTCCCAAAACAACCAGCCCCGATTCCACAACAACCAAGTCAAGCCAGGGACACCCCAGCCGAGCAGCCCTTTCGAGACTGAGGTAGGATCCCTAAACCAACTGACTGTCAAACTTTTTCTAACCCCTAATGTATCATGCCCCTTTTTAATTGATACAGGCGCCAGCCTGAGTATAGTGCCATATAGTATTTATCATATGCTAAAAACCCACCTGCCTAATTTAACCCTTGAGGGACAGTCACTACACCTCCAAACCTTAAACGGATTTGCAAAAACCATGGGTAAACTAGCTATCCCACTGACAATAGGACAAATATCACGAAAGGAGTATTTCCATGTAGTAAATGCACCATTGCCATTCGGAATTCTTAGTATCAATAGCCTCCATAAATTCAGATTAACCATAGATTTTAATAAATGCACTATACTCCAGCTGGGCGCCCCATTGTCTACCCTTTCCTACCATTTTAATCATGTGTCCAATGTATGCACGTACTGGCAATGTCAGGCGATGTCACAAAAAATTTTCTCCACATCCCAACTTTCCGCCTATGACAACCATTGCGTGCATTCATTGAGAAAACCCCACTTATCTACATGCCCCTTTTTCATTAAAGCCAATTGCCCTTTTTACATGCCCTCAAATAATCAAACCACAACAACTTCAACTTATGAACCTGTCCAAAACGCACCCACACAGCGGGATAACTCGCATACCAAAAACATAGGTGATCACACACCGTTACACAACTCTCACCTGACCAACCCACACAACGAACTCGACACTCACACTAATACACAACAAAACCCTTTACCACATGCATACTACAACACAACACCTAACACTCATTATACACCACAGTTCACAACACTTCTACAAAGGTACACTCACATTTTTTCACAGGACAAATTCAACGTACCATGCTTACGTATTCCACCAGTAAAAATACCCACGAATTCCGAAAAAATAATCACCATACGTCCATATCGTGTTCCGATATGTGACCAACAAGAAATCCGTAACCAAATACAACAAATGCTGGAGAACGGCATCATAGAGCAATCTTTTTCACCTTTCTCGAGCCCTGTCACCCTCGTCACTAAGCGCGACAAAACCAAACGGTTTTGTATCGATTATAGGAAGGTGAATGAACTAATCAGCTCTGATGTCCATCCCCTCCCGAGAATCGAGGATATCCTAGACCGCCTCGCACAGGCCAAATATTTTTCCACGGCCGACATATCCTCTGCGTATTGGCAAGTCCCAATACACCCCGATTCTCGACCACTGTTAGCATTTGCCACCTTTGAAGGATTATACCAACCCACTCGATTACCTTTCGGGTTAAAAACCAGTCCTCAGATTTACGAACGAGCCATAAGTCAGGTCCTACAGAGACACGGGCTTGACTGTGTGGCACATTACTTTGATGATTTCATCATTTACTCCAACACATTGGAGGAACATCAAAACCACCTGCGACAATTTTTCGCCTTTTGCGAAGCGGAGAAGTTACAACTTAACTTCGCAAAATGCGAATTTTTTAAACAATCCATAAATTTTCTAGGTTACACCATCACAGCTGGTACAATTACACCACTTACACGCAATACCGACATCATCCACGCCATAAAACAACCACACAACCGAAAAAACACTACAATCCTTCTTAGGCGCTGTGAACGTCTATAACAAATTCATTCCGGAATACGCTCGCTTGCGAGCACCACTCAACAATCTCCTCAAAAAGGACGTCGTGTGGAACTGGAATGAAGCTTGTCAAGAGGCGTTCATTGACCTGAAAGGAAACCTCACACAACACCCCATTTTACACCTTTACAAAGAAGGTCTGCCATGCCAAGTGTATTGCGATGCATCCACCCTCGGTATAGCAGGCATTCTCAAACAAGTTCACCCTGACGGAAACGTATATCCAGTTCAATATTTCAGCCGAACATTGCGCCCACACGAGAAAAACTACTCCATCTCTGAACTTGAGTGCTTAGCAATCGTTGAGAGTGTGGAGAAGTTTCGCATCTATCTTATGGGCAGAAAATTTACAATATTTTCTGACCATCACGCATTGCAGTGGTTGAAAACCATCAAGAACCCGTCCGGTAGACTGTTTCGATGGAGTTTACGACTATCGAGTTACGAATATGAGGTCCGCTACATAAAGGGAAAACTACAATATGAAGCAGATCTCTTGTCCCGTAACCCGTTTTGTGGATTCTTGGACGCCACCCTTATCAAGACCCACCAATCTCCTCCATCGAAAGAGTCTAGTTTGACCATTGATCATAATGGATTACATACAGTTTCCCGAAAAGGTGTAACCAAGATTATACTTCCAAAACCACTCATACAACAACTCTTACAAACAGTACACACACAATACAATCACCCCGGTATTTCACAAATGTCACGAATCATCTCCACACAATATTACTGGCAAGGTATGTCAAAAGATATTAAACAAAAAGTTAAGACCTGTCCCACCTGCCAATTAACAAAACGTCCAGTAGGACCCACTTACGGAGAATTAAGTCAACCTCCGGAATCTAAAGAACCCTTCGACCTTTTATCTCTGGACACCATAGCAGGATTTGCCAAATATGGCAACACCAAGATATACCTCCATGTGGTAGTCGATCATTTTTCACGCTACGCGTGGGCTTTTCCATCTAAATCCACCAGTACCACCACCTACCAACAGGTACTTAAACGAGTATTCCAGGATGGTTCTCCAAAACGCCTTCTTACGGATAGAGCCCCTGCCTTCACTTCACCCAAATTTCGTAGTTTTCTCCTTAATAGAAATATTCACCCGTTAATCACAACCAGCAACAACCCACAAGCCAACGGCCTATGTGAACGCCTGAACGCCACCCTCACGGGAAAACTGAGGTTATTACACCTAGAAAATCCTAAGGTCGCATGGACCAAGTTGGTCAAGAAGGTTACACTTATATATAACAAGACACCCCACTCTACCACAGGTTTTCCACCCATATACTTAATGTTTGGTATCCTACCCCCAGAAATTTCTAATCATAACACACCGTACCCAGATATCGACAAAGCTAGAAAAATTGCACACACACGCACACAAAACAAACATTTACAAGACAAAAACACTTATGACAAACGACACAAGCAACCACATTTCGAAGTAGGTGATCTAGTGTTAGTAAAATTATATCACCACCCAAATACAGGGAAACTTGCGCCATATTTCACAGGACCTCACACAATATTAGAAATTATATCACCAAATGTGGTCCGCATAGATCGACCAAATCAACCACTTCAAAGAGACACTGACACAATCCACGTCAACAAACTTAAACTGTATACAGAAAAAACCCCTTATATATCACCACCCGCCGTTAGCACCTATCATATAAAGCACAACCCCAATTACACGTTCCCTTTCAAACATTTAACACCCGAATTATTCCCAACAGAGTCATTAAGGTTCAAACCCACCAGCAGCGAACCTTTCAGGCATTTAGACCCTGCCATTTTTGCAACAAGACGATTTACATCACTCTTCCCCGACGTTAAAAACTGCAAACCTGACAACCAGCTCAATCATATCACACCACTCCCTAAAGATATCAAACAGGAGAACTGCGAACCTACCAATCATTTAAATTCTATAATTAATAAGGTTCAAGCAAATAGTTCAGAGTCCCCAGTTACAAAAATGTGGACGAACATGGGACAATATCCTATCTTTCATCTGATTTTTATCCTTTGTTTATTAGTTCTACCGTACAACTGTATTCCAATTTTATTCATTAAGTACTTGTTTATCTATGCTATGCCCGATCAGAAAATCTTCGAACTACAAGAGGTAGTTTTTAATTTAGGACAAGCAGTTTTTCATTGTGGACAAGCAATTCTTCATTGTGGACAAGTATTTATAAAACTTCTCATAATGTTAGGAACCATCTTCGCAGAAAATCTAAATAAACTCCGAAGAGATAGCAGTAATTGAAGGATGACCAACCGATGCCAGAGAAGTCATGCTCCAAAAACAAGATCTGAGCCGCACCAAAAATAAATAGACGGGAGGAAACGAGAATTTGAGACACCACGACGGAAGTGTAGTCCGCAGCGGATAAATTCGGCCTCTGTAAACAAAGCGAAGCGCCCTCGTCCGATCTCCAATTTCATTCCCTCTCTTTTGCCCGACACACCCCACTTCCGTATCTCTAATTACAATGAGAAGACCCCCTATTGAGGTCGACTGGGAACCTCACTATGCCACCGGTTTTGATTCCAGTTCGAGTCTACATATCGATTTTTACCAACCAATTACACATCCACGAAACAACACCTAGAACTAACTCACACAACTCTTACACAACCGACTTCTAACATTTTTCACAACACACACACAAAGACAAAAAATTACACATAAAGGTTATACAGATTTCCATGTCTCCTGTACACAGCATAAAACGCACTTGAGGGCTAGAATCACGTTTTTCACCTAAGTGTCACTACAGATGAGACAAAAAATTTATAGGGCATAATTGAGCAAGTAAAACATTTATAGGGCAAAATGGAACAATCAATACATTTAGATCAGGGCATGTAGATACCAAAGGGTTCCAACCAATACATCTTATTTTTCATATCAATCATTTTTATTATTTTCTCTCAATTAAAAGTTAAATATTTAATCAATTTATCAATTTATTCAACTTATTACCACTTTTATCATTAATTATCATTTTTTTTTTTCCCAATTAGTTTATATTATCATTTTTATTTATCAATTATCATTCTATTTACCACTTGACTTATATTGTCACAACTCAATTATCAACGAAAACACTGGTTTTCGATTAAACTAAAAACATTAAATCACCCTTTATTGTTGAAACCTTTTTATTTTTCATTTTTCCTTTTTTCAAGCACTCACCTTTGATTTCGTTCAACTTTTATTTTTATTTTTATTTTGATTTCTCAAAAGACCTAATGAAAACCCCTTCGATTTCATTCCCAATCTCAAGTAGGATAGTAATTAGGCAATTCTTTTTTTTTTTCACCAACGCAACAAAACATTTTCTTTTTTTTTTCATACAACAAGGCTTTTTCTTTTTTTTTTTTTGTGCAACCAAGCCTTCACTTTGATTTCATTCAACTTTTATTTTACCTTATTTTTATTTTTGATTTCTCAAAAGCCCTAATAAAATTCCCTCGGTCTCCATTCCCAATTCCGAGCTAGAATATAATTAGGCAATTTTCCTTTTTTTTCTCACCACGCACCAAGCATTCACTTTGATTTCGTTCAACTCTTATTTTTATTTTTATTTTGATTTCTCAAAAGACCTAATGAAAACCCCTTCGATTTCATTCCCAATCTCAAGTAGGATAGTAATTAGGCAATTCTTTTTTTTTTCACCAACGCAACAAAGCATTTTCTCTTTTTTTTCATACAACAAGGCCTTTTCTTTTTTTTGTGCAACCAAGCCTTCACTTTGATTTCATTCAACTTTTATTTTTATCTTATTTTATTTTGATTTCTCAAAAGACCTAATAGAATCCCCTCGGTTTCCATTCCCAATTCCGAGCTAGAATAAGGTTAGGCATTTTCCTTTTTTTTTTTTTTTTTTCCATTCAACCAAGCACTCAACTTTGATTTCGCTCAAAAAACTTTTATTTTATTTTTATTTTTGATTTCTCAAAAGACCTTATGAAATTTCCTCGAATTCCTTTCCAAAATTCAAACAAAAAAGTAATTAGGCATTTTTCTTTTTTTTTTTTCTCACCACTCAACCAAACACATTCAATTTTGATTTCATTCAACTATTCTTATTTCATTTTGTTTTGATTTCAAAGCACCTTATGAAATTTCCTCGATTCCTTTTTCTCAGAATTCGAGCAAAAAAGTAACTAAGCAGTTGTCTTTGTCACCATGCAACAAAATATATTTCTTTTTCAACCAAACACATTCAATTTTGATGTCATTCAACTATTTTTATATTATTTTTATTTTGATTTCAAAGCCTTAATAGAACTCCCTCGAATTCATTTCTTAACTCGAGTAGAATTCGTTTAGGCGCATTTTCTTTTTTTTTGCCCACTATGTACCATAACATTCATTGATTTCTTACAATTAAAAAATTTTTGATTTCTATTAATTATACTCAACCTATATCATCAACCCCATTCTATCTTACTTTTATGTCACCAGCAATGCTTGTATATAGCCCCTCAATACCCACAACTAATTTTCCCACAAAATTATTTTTCATTTTACAGAATTCTCTCAGGCTAACCCCTTCTTGAATTCTTCACATGTAGGGGGCGCATCTGTCATAATTTGTATATAATTAAATGCAACCCCGACCCACTATGTATGTACCATGTATGATTTTCAAAGACTTAATAAAGAACAAGGTAACTGGAGGAAAGAAAGTAATAAAAGATATAGGAAGTAAGACTAAAGCGGGCACGACTATTTTGGCACCCCTGTGTCAACATTGCAGGGGCAGAGACCGGTCGTCTCTAGTGACCGCAGAAGTTATATTAGACAAGAAGCACTCGACACTTCCTGGAAAAACAGGATGTATTCGGTGACCAGAAGTTATAAATATTAAGCTAACGCCCAACATTTCCGGCAAAGATAGGACGTATTTGATAACACGGAAGTAAATAAAGTCAAAATGGCACTCGACACTTCCTATCAAAGCAGATCATATCTTTCACCAAAGGAAACCGCCGGCCTATCAGAAGATAGCACCTTAAGTAGGTCAACCAATAGGGAAAGATCATGTGAGATCTCTCAACCAATCAGAGAGAAACTGACTCGTGGTGTTAAATCGAAAGACAAGAATAGTTAGTTACGCTTGGGCTCCCAAGGAGGTGACATCGGCTCTAGATCTCTCCCCTTCTGCTCATCCCACAGCTAAGTACCATCACCGCCATGTGATCAGCTAATTAATAAGTCAAATCGCTCAGCTCTTATCAAACTTTCTTTCCTCCAACCCGTTGCCTTTATTTTCAAACTCAATCACGTGTCCTGATTATTCCTAACTGTATGCTGCAACTTCCACTCAAACGACTGCGTTTCAATCAATCCTCACCATTCAAATCAAACAACAAGAAACCCCGCAACGATATTGCCACATATATATATATTTTTTTCAATTTAAAGCGCTATGTCCCCCTAGGGACACTTACGCTGTCATACATGTATGTCTTTACATTTGTCTATACATATATATAATAATTTTAGGCCGTGAATAGAATAGTCATATGATGTTAACAAGTAGAAAGAGAGAAAAAAGAACTGTGTACAAAAGAAAGAAGTGTCTGACAATAGCTACAATCAACATAATATAAATTATCAGTTTCTTATAAAATATTTGTTGCTATATAGAGATACGAATACTATATGGAAAACCTTTTTTAAACTAAAGAACAAAAATTATCAAGAAATTGGGTTACCAAATATCAGGGAACAGGCTAAATCAATGTTTAGTTGATTTCTGTTCCACTAGATGGCGCTCTGCCTTCTGAAAAAGCACCTGTGCTCCTGGTCAGGATATGCCTTTTTTTTTAAATAGATATGTATTTAGAAAAAAATCACAGATCTCTGTATCTGTATTTGAAAACACAAAAATATATATTTTTATTTAAAAAGTAGAACTGAAAGCGGCTATCCAAATATAACTTGAGTATTATTTCCTTATGTTTAAACTAAACTTGTTTGTGTCTTGCTATAGAGAAATAGGTCTTTATTATCATAGGATTGCGGATTTAAACAAATTACAAAAAAAAAAAAAAAACATAAAACGCCTTAACTTTTTATTTATTTACTTGATTAAAGGAAGCTTTCGGACAAGCCCTTCTTCAGTTACCTAAAACGTGTAAACAAGGCAATGGAGAGAGATTATAGAGCATTTTTCCGTTGAAATAAGTCTGTTGAAGATCATTTAGCTGGAAAGTCTGCCTTTTAAATGTCAAATACTCACCGCACGCATACATGAAGTATTTTTAAAAATTCTTAAAAGATATACGTTCTGCAACTCAAATCGTAACAAATTATTTATTACTAGACGAATGGCCCGGGCAACGCCCGGGTTTTACCCGAGTGCGTATATATTTTAAAAACGTTTTAATTCAAATACTATTCGTTACAATTATAAATTGGCGCCGTGGATGTCTCTCTTGTGAAACGTCCCGCCCCAAACTGTGTGTGTCTTGAAAATATAAAAATAAAAATGTGAATTTTCATAAAGATTTCATCATGTCGATTTTTTTTTTTGCATTTCACCTACTAAATCGATAGAGATAATTACATTTGCAACATGAACTTAGGTATATTGACTAAATAGAAAACTGCATAGTAATAAAGATCATTTTTTAAAGGCACCATATCGTTTTTTTTTCAATAAAATCGAAACAAAAAACAAAATTCACAAAAAAATAACCCTATAACTTTCCGCAAGGTTCTGTGAATATATAAGTAAATAGATAAATATATAGATATATATTCTAAACTGCGGTAAAAGTTTTTTGCATGAACCCATATCATAAATATGCAATGAAAATAACAATTAAAAACATTAACTTTAACATTAACTTTATGAACGGAAACATATGTCCAGGGTAGCCTAGTGGTCATGGCATCTGCCCGGTAAGCGGAAGGTCGTGGGTTCGATTCCCATCCCTTGACACTTTTTTTATTTTATCCATTCTGACCAAAATCTATCCGTGAACTTCACACAGTGAACTTCACACAGACAGAATAAGGCAATTATATAAGTAGATTTTATTAACAGAGTATCATATTTTATGTTTATATTTTGTTACTCTGTAAACTTCCCTTCGTTGCTTATCTTTTGTTTATCACTCATAGTTTGTTCTTGCCTGAAATAAATTGTTGTCTCATCCCGAAGTTGGTCTTTCCTAATTTTCCACGTGGCAATATATTAAGTATTGATTCAATTCTTTATTTTACAATTGAAAATGTCTTGTGTAATATGATACCATTAAATTTACTTTAAATTTATCTTAACATACACACAACCCTCTTCCAAGTATAATGTTGTAACAAATGGTACACGAATTTTGTAGTTTTTTTCCCTTTCTTGTATATTCAAGTGTATTGGGTTATGTAACACTTCACTCTACGTATTGCTTTCAAAAATATCAGCAAACAAATCTAAAGCAATAACTTATTATATAATTTTTTAGATCATCATTATGTAAGGACCAGTCAACAAGTGAATGACTTTGAGATGAAGAGTAAAGCCAATTTCTATTTCACTACCTATGTAAATAACACAAGATGATTATTACCTTACCCAATTGGGAGATTCTGTATGGGGCAAGTCCCTAATAAAGCCTTTTGTGTGTGTTTGGGTAATTGTTAGAAAAAATATGTATTTATTATGTATTTTGTTTTTAAAATATAATGAATATGTTTTTTAAATATTCTTTATTATTTAACGTAATTTTATGCCTACTTTGTTTGCTTACCCTTTGTTTAGTAGCGTTCAACCACGCGCTCTTCAAAATAGTTTCAAAAGTTTCTCACAGATGGCAGCACAAGTAGAGACGTCTTTTAGGCTTAATACTTTCGTCTGCATTGCCCCGTTAACATTTATTGAAATTGTTTTAGAGTTTAAAGATCATGCATAAAATTGGCAGATTATCATTTTTTCTTTTATAATTTAAAAAATATATTCATGAAAAAAATTTGTTTTGTCGTTGTTAATGTAGTTTGTCATTAAATCTTAATAGGTTGAAAAGATTTTTAAATAATTTTATTGTCTAATAATATTAGAAGTTTTATGATATCCATAAATCACAAATAGCATCAATAGACACATAGAAATTTCAGAATTTAACTTTATATTTGCACATAGCCCTAATATATATTGCCACGTTTTTATTTTTAAAACGCTAATTTTAGTTTTGTAAAACTTTAATTTTAAAGTTTATTATTTTAAAAGTGAAATGTTTGTTAATGAAATAGACATTTTGCCTAAACTCATTTATTGCTGCTTTCTTTTACAAGCCATTTGTTTATGTCTATTTTTACATATCGTTTTTATTGAGTTTTTACTAATTTAGTATGTACATCATTGACTTTTGATGAATGAGAAAAAGAAATTGAAAATAAACATATGAAAAATTAAAGTAACATTTTAAAGGAATTTATGTACAATTGAAAATTGTTTCTGTAACGTCTCATATTCCCCTTCTTGAAGCATTTATTCTCGGGTAATAAATGGTCGAAGTTGAGATATGTGAACGCGTCTTGCTTGCTTTTGGTCTTTCAGAGAGATATCGTAGGTTACATCAGATATCTTTTTTTGAATGACAAATGGTCCTTCATATTTTGGTGATGTCTTGATGAGACGAGGGTCGTTGAAGGCAATTTTTCTTATGACTAAGTCTCCTTCTTTAAAGACATACTTGGGGTGATGGCTATCGTGTTTAATCTTCCACTTACTTCTAATTTGTTCTGTCCGCAGGCTAGCTTTCTTCCTGGCTTCTTCAATTGTAATTGGAGTTTGGTCGGCAAATTCGGGTACATTACCGATTCCATACATTAAGAAAAGCGGTGAAAAACCAGTCACGTCATGTGGTGTGGAATCATAATTTTTGACAACTTGCGGTAACAATGTGCTCCATTTACATCTAGGTTTCTCTAGAACAGCTATTCTCAGTTTTGTCATTATCGTATCATTCAATTTCTCACAAATGCCATTGCACTGAGGATGATAAGGCGAAGTATATGTGTGTTTAATTCCTTGTAAAGAAAGAAATTTGTTGAACTCTTTTGATATAAAATTTTTGCCATTATCTGTTAAGATAGTATTGATCGAATTAACAGATTTGATTATCTTATCAAGACATTGAGTGACAGCTTGAGCAGTGTTTGTTATTGTGGGATATGCCCATAGATAACGAGTTGCGTGATCAACAAAAACTTGAATGAATTTATGCTTTGTGTTAGCTGCTGCTGTTCCCAGTACAATAGTGTCACAACCGATCATTTGTAATGGTTGGATATTTGACGTTGGAGTGATCATTTCTCCTGAAGTTGGTTCATGTCTGACCTTCACTAGTTGACAAGATTTACAAGATCGAACATAATTCTTGATATCAGTTGTTATTCCTTTCCACCAATAACATTGAGTTATAAGTTTGCATGTTTTGGTTATTGATGGGTGACTCAATGAATCGTGATATTCTTCCAATATTTTTTTGGTAAGCGAGTTTGGGACAACTGCTTTAAAAACTCCTTTTTGTTTGATCATTACCACACCGTCGTGAGTGTGGGAATTTTTCAAGAAACTCAAATCTGAATTTTGTTGGTGTTCTTGAAGTTCTTGAGTTGCAATGTTAACAACTGGGAGTCTTGATAAGGCGTCAACATGAGTTTGTTGCTTTCCAGAACGATGAACGATGTTACATGATTTCGAGGATAAACTAAGAATCCATCTAAAATACTTAGGTTTCGGTTTCTTCATGGTGAAAAGCCATTGGAGCGCCGCATGATCAGTGATGATTTCAAATGGTTGGTTTTCTATGTACACATGAAAGTGATCAGTTGCTTGTATTACGGCTAGGCATTCCATCTCATAAGCAGAATAATTCTCTTGGTGTGGTTGCAGTGTTTTGGAGTAATAAGCAATTACATGTTCCTCATTGTCTGGACCAATTTGTGTTAGGATTGCTCCAATTCCATATTTGGAGGCATCTGTATAAACTTTAGAGGGGTAGTCCGGGTTGTAAATAGCAAGGACAGGTTTTGTAGATAGTGCCATTTTAAGTTTAGCGAATGACTCCTCTACTTCCTCATTCCAGATGAAGGGCTGATTCTTCCGAGTGAGTCGAACCAAGGGGAATGAAATTTTAGAAAAGTCCTTCACAAATTTTCTGTAATAATTTGCCAATCCCATGAACTGACGAACTTTCTTTACAGTATCAGGTCTTGGAAAGTCTTGAATAGATTTTACTTTTCCTGGATCAGGTTTTAATTGATTGTGACTGATGATATGTCCGAGGTATTTTACTTCAGTTCTTCCAAAAATACATTTCGACAATTTTAATTTCATGTTGTACTGTCTTAATTTGTCAAAAACTTTACTAAGAAGCTCTATGTGCTCTTGCCATGTTTTCGTGTACACCAATATGTCATCTTGGAAAGAGCAAGTTCCTTTCCATAATAATTCACCTAGAATATGTTGGATTATCCTTTGAAACGTTGAAGCAGCATTTTTTAAACCAAAGGGCATCACTAAAAACTCATAATGACCATCGTTTGTGACGAATGCAGTTTTTTTAATAGATTGCGGGTCCATTTCGATCTGCCAATAACCCCATGCAACATCAAGGGTAGAGAAGAATCTGGATCCATGCAATCGATCAAACATGTCCTGTATGTGAGGTAGGGGTTGCCTGTCATCTAGTGTGATCTCATTAAGACGTCTGTAATCAATGCACATCCTTTTATTTCCATCCTTCTTGGGAACCATAACAACAGGAAATGCCCAAGGAGAATCTGAAATTCTTATTAACTTGTGTTCGAGAAGTTCTTTAACTTGTTCAGCTATCTCTTCATACTCTTTTAGAGGACGACGATAGGGTCTAAGAGAAATTGGTTGTTCACTTTTCGTGATGATCTTATGTTGTATAGCTACTTTTCCCAAATCAATAGCATGCTGAGAAAATACATTCCTATTGTGTTCAAGTAATTCTTTTAATTCATGTTCTCTTATCTCTTCTAGATGATTTACAAGAATTGGATTTTGTAATCCATCACATTTGGTGTAAATTGTTTTGTCTCTGACATCTATTAAAAGATTAAAAAGAGATGCAACATCTAATCCGATCAAGAGTGGATATTTAAAGTTCTTCATTACATGGAGAGTTACAGGTTTAATTAGTTTATCTATTCTTACCTTGGTCTGAAGGCTTCCACATGTCCTGGTAACACCATCCGCTTGGCTGATGTGAATGTCTGAATTTGGTTGAAGTTGAAGACGGGTTCGCTTGAACAATCGCCAATTGATTATTGATACTGTTGCTCCAGTATCCACAAATGCTTGCGCAGGAATTCCATTTACTTCAACACTTATGTTGATAAGCTTGAAAGCTCTTTGTGTAGGGGTATTTGTCAAAGTACTTACATTCAACAATTCCGGGGCTCCGCATACTTGTTTCACTGAAGTGTTTTGATTAGGCCTATCCTTTTTATAATTAGGATCATAATCCTCACAATCTGTGACCCAATGTTTAATTTTTATTCCCTTTTTCGAACATATTGGACACCAGAATGGGCAAACATTTTTTCTATTATCATTATTTTTTGTCGCGAGATGTATTTTGTTTTTAGGCTTAAACTGAATTGAAGCCCTATTTTGTTCAATTGAAGCTGCGATATGAAACCATTTTGTGGCGTCAGTTGGCTGTGCAGCCACAATTAAATCTTTCCAATCATTTGGAAGTCCGTCTGTTAATAAATGTATTTTTTCCTCCTTCGTTAGATGGGTTTGATTTAACAGGCGAATTTTATCTTGAAAATAATTTTCTATTGATTCTTCTCGTTTTAATCTTCGATGTGATGCTGAGACAATTGGATTTGCGTTGTATGAACCAAATCTTTCAATCAACTTTTCCTTTACAACTTCCCATCTTTTTATTGCAGGATTTGAAATAATCTCGTCTGCATACCATTCAAGTGCTGAATCTGTCAAGTAGTACATAAGATTTTTGATTTTTTCATCTTCTTTTAAAGAATTATTTTCAAAATCATATAATTTGATCCATGACTCAGGCCTAATTGCCGACTTCGAGCCGTTGAATTTTTGCAACCGGTTGTTTGGATTTTCCGCCATTTTTTTTTCTTCGTAATCCTTTTCGACTGCGCCAAATGCCACGTTTTTATTTTTAAAACGCTAATTTTAGTTTTGTAAAACTTTAATTTTAAAGTTTATTATTTTAAAAGTGAAATGTTTGTTAATGAAATAGACATTTTGCCTAAACTCATTTATTGCTGCTTTCTTTTACAAGCCATTTGTTTATGTCTATTTTTACATATCGTTTTTATTGAGTTTTTACTAATTTAGTATGTACATCATTGACTTTTGATGAATGAGAAAAAGAAATTGAAAATAAACATATGAAAAATTAAAGTAACATTTTAAAGGAATTTATGTACAATTGAAAATTGTTTCTGTAACGTCTCAATATAATTTGTTATTCTTACATAACCATTGGTGAAATCGTATCTTTCATTTGTTATGCACTCCTCATTTGTACAATTCACTTGGAATTTTACTTGAAAAAAATTCGTATATAGAGAAAAAACTCAATATTAATCATACTCTACTACAATTATTGTAAATAGTTTCACGTGCAATTATCCAGATCGGATATAGCGTGTCTTGTTTGCAACTGGTAATAATAATAATAATAATAATAAAATAATAATATTAATTAATATTCCGTTCGCCATTACTCTTCATATTTTCACCCTTCCATACTTCACCCAAAAAAGTTAGAAATAGTAAATATTTCTCTTTGAAATAAATATTGATTTTTCACAGAAAAGAAACTTATGCGGTGAAACTTTAAGTTATTTCTATAATCATACGCCGCAGTCCCTTATAAAATATTAATTATATTACCTCTCAAAATATATACAATTGCAAATATACATAAATACAAAATAGTTACTACACAATTTGAAAACATGTAAATAATACTGTAAATAAAAGATAAAGATTCATTTTATCATATACTCCTGTGTTGAAAGGTTTTTTTTTTGCTTATCCCTAGTACACGTGGTACAGGCCATGATAATCATGGTGGGTAGTTAGCGACTGCTTTTACTGTAAGTGCACCATATGTCTACACATGTGAAAAGCAGTTCGACAGAAAGGTTTTTAAAACCCGAAAGCCTAAAAAGAATATACAATAAACCAAGAGACCATCCTCGAAAGCATTTTTGGACATTATTTAAATATTATTGTGAAAAAAAAACAATGGTTGCCTGTAAAGTCGGTTTTACGGGCGAAGATTTTACGTGACAACGGTAGAATATTTATTGATATGAATATAATTAAATTGCACAATAGGAACAAGGAATTGAATGAAAATAAGAATTGCACAAATTTTAACTATAGAAATATATTTTGTTTACTAAAACATTGTACATGTAAACTTAAACTTAACTAATTCCTATTTGAGTGATTTTGTTGAGGATAGGACGATGATAGGAGAAATATGAAATGAAAGGAAGTGTTTCTGCTGTAATGTGTCTTGCGAAAGTCAAGTCGATAGTTGTTCCTTTTAACGTAGTTGACTTAGAAACGTTTGATACGCAATCAAGATTATACGTATTTTTCATGAATTTAAGAAACGAGTTGTCAGGCTTTACGTTTTTGTTAAAATCACCACACAGAAGAATCGGTATACTAGAATCAACTTGCACGAACGGTGGCACGTACTGGCTGTTGTGAATGTACGGACCGAGTCCTTGCCATAGTAACATTCCAATATCCTGCATACTAGCTCCTGGATGAATATATACAGCACCGAGTATAAACTTGAAGCTAGTATTAGCGGCGAAGCAAGTAACTTCAGTCATGCACATGTCACCCTTGGTTTTAATGACACGAGTTACGTCTGTAATCGCAACTTGGAACACTTCCGCCGTAGATGTCGATGATAATTTACGATAGATCGCCACTCCACCAGCCGCGTTGGTATTTGAAAATCAAAACACTTATTCAGATCGAAGGTTCAAATTTTTGCTAAATAAATTTGAAATTAAATAAAATTTGTAATTGTAAATGTTGAAGTTGAAAATTAAAACATTTACTTAAATTAGATGTTAAAATTCTTGCTCAACACAGTTTAAATAAAGTTTTCTTATATCTGCCACTTTTTCTTAATATTTGTAATTTTAAAGAATCAATTCGAAAATCAAAACATTTATTCAGATCGAAGGTTCAAATTTTTGCTAAATAAATTTGAAACTATTTAAAATTTGTAAAATAATAATTAATTAATTAATTAATTTTAAACTAATAATTTACTTAACACTATCAACATTTATCAATAGTATGACATAACCTATAAACTCAGTTTCTCAACTTTTGTGTCAATCTAACAATTAATCAATCAATCATAGTTTACGATAATGAAATATCAGTGTACAATTATTTACCTTTATTGTTGTAGTTGTTGTAAATGACGAATCTAAGCACTCCACATTTTCACTACAGACACAGCTGACGATACTTTAACCACACGTGTGAACTTGTATTATGACGCTTTCTTGTTTTTCCAACGCCAAGAACGTTCGAGAAAGACAAAGACAGAGACAAGCATGCGCCGATTCAATGCGCCTAATTCTCTAGCGCTGCGCGCGCAGCACTCTCGTTCGATGACTCATCGTAACGTTACCGGGCGTTACACTTTTTCATAAGTGACTCCCAGCCGCAACCTAATTTAAGACGTTGTCACGTCAAAATAGTACAAAATTTAATTTGCATAAGGTGGATAAATTAAGAAAAAAGGCATCTCCTTATCGTGCAACTAAAATTTGCTGATGGCTTGCGCCATCTATCGGAATAAATATCAACTAATCGTTGATTTTTAATTATTCCAGAATTGGTCAAATGCCGTTTCTTGATTAAGCAAGAAAAGCTAACAAACGTAAGCGTTTCGGGCTGTTGGCCCTCACACAAGTCTTTAATATTATTAAATTATAAAACTATTTTAGAGGCGTAATATTCTTTTTAAAATAAAACAATTTCTACTGTCCTTACTGCGATGGAAAAATTAAAGGGAGGGCCTGGCTCATCAGTGGTGAACCCTCCCAGCGGTTTCGCCAGTTTAATGACTTGAAACATAAAGCCCTTTACTTAAAGTTAATCCTTACAGCCAAGCTGAAATCTCCCCATTACAAGAAAACAAACACATTTTTCAAATAGTCCCCATCTACGACCCAACAGTAACTCCAACACTAAGAAATATCCACTTAGACACTAATTGACAAGATTTAAAATTATTAAAACATACACGATTGAATACAAAAATTAATTAAAATATTCAGAAATTCATATTTCATCAAACTTATGGACACCAATGTGTTTTTAAAAGCAAACAAAAGATAAAGAGGTTTCATCGGGAACTACACTTATGGATAAAAATTAAGTAAGTTGAAAGTCTTTGATATCGTCGGTCGTCTTTTTTTTTTTTTTCTTTTCGAAGGAGACAGAGGCTGTTCACACTTGGTTATCTCGGGTGTCTTCAATAAAGGTCACTGTAATATCTTTCAGAGTTATTGTCTGTATCCCGATATACATCATAAAAGGTATACCTTCCTTTAGTTTTATCTATGAGTGTATTTTATTTTTTCGTCGAGTGTACAGCCCGCCCTCTACATACCATGATTACCATGGTCTAGATGATAATTATAGATGAAGTTAATAATGGTAGGTAAGTGTAATCATAATAATGTTGAAATGAAGAGTTTGTTACATGTGCATAAGTATACATGTGGTGTACTTACAGTACTAATGTCACAATCCTCTATCTACCATGATTATCATTGCCTAGTACTACAAATGTAGGCATGTTGTGTAGCCATAGTCACAACTATCTACCCACCATGTCTTGGTACTACATATGTGTACATATGGTGTACTTACAGTACAAGCTGTCACAACGCTCTACTCGCCATGGCCTGGTATTACGTGTGCAAACATGTGGTGTACTTACAATACAAAGCTGTCACAACGTTCTACCCACCATGGCCTGGAACTACATATGTATACATGTGGTGTACTTACAGTACAAGCTGTCACAACCTTCTACCCACCATGGCCTGGTACTACATGTGTAGACATGTAGTGTACTTACATTACAAGCTGTCACAACCTACTACCCACCATGGCCTGGTACTTCATATGTATACATGTGGTGTAATCACAGTACTTACGCATACGATGACGAGGGCCAACAGCCCGAAACGCGTACGTGGTTGGCTTTATTTGATTTATCAAGAAAATGGGTTGGCGAAATATCGCTGAACAGGCTAAATCAACGTTTAGTTTATTTTTGTTTTACTAGATGTCGCTCTGCTATCTAAAATGCTTATGCAAGCTGTCAGAATATGCCTATTTTTTTTTGTAATAAATACATATGTCTCCATAATTTGCATAGTAAAACTGTCCTGGTGTCCAACCGTGGAATCCACCACGTGCAGCCCGGGGAATTAATCCCACTTGCACCAGCCATTCCAGCACGATGCAAATAGGAGGCAGTGATGCAAATTTGGCGGTGGGTCCCCGTGAGACCGGAGACTTCTGTCGTCCCCCCCTTCCTCCATTACGTGATTGTCGCCCGTGTCCCCCACGTTTGGTCACACCCACCCCCACTTCTAATTAAGATGTGTCCGCCACATGTGTGCTCATGTCAACTTTCCACTCCACCTCTTCCCATTTGTATAATAAATAGAGTATAGGATATAGAGCTTCCTCTCATGAGAGACTCTAGTCTAGAATATAGCTACTGCTGGTGTCTCCTAGAGGTACTGGTCGCTTATTGGAGGTTGGATTATATAATTCAGTTTTATCTTAGAAAGATGGTCGCTCAGGGAGCTGGTCGCTTATCAAATCTTTCATTGGTTGTTTTATTGTACCGGCTATAAGAACTATAAATAGCAAGTAGGAACGAAGGTATAATCCTCGAAAGCTTTCTTTTTTTGGTGTTATTGTTTAAGAAACATAAAGTCCAACTCCACCAGTGAGTGCAATTAACCAAACGGTTCTCTGGATGACTTGTGTACAAAGTGCAAAATTCGAAATGTTTTTCACATGTGTAGACATGTAGCGCACTTATAGTAAAAGCATTCGCTAACTATCCACCATTATCACTAGTAATGTTTTTTTTATAAGGGTGATGAACAAGTGCATTGTTCTGAAGTATTATGTAAAGGGAGAGGTGCCTCTTTTAGAACACACATGTGGTACATATTTACATATTAAGAAAAATGCATCTCTCCTGATCGTCTAACTAAAAGTTGCTGATGGCTTGCGCCATCTGTCGGTATAAATAACAATTAATCGTTAATTTATCAAAATTATGCCATCAGCAATTTTAAGTTGCACGATCAGAAGATGCCTTTTATTAATTTATCCATCTGATCCTAATACATTTTCTCACTTTTGTACTTCCCCCCCCCCCCCTATATGTACCATTTAAAAAACTTTTGTGAGCGTTCAGAGTATACCTAAATATATTGCCGGAATACTGACTAAATATGTATGGATGAATTGACTGAATCCTATTGAGGGAATCCGGAGACTATCTCTGTTGTCATATCATGGCTTAATTACACAGGAATGCGAACAAAGTTTATCGTTAAATATAGATCAATCGTATATGGGCCAAGTTTCTGGCTTGCCATACCAGGAAATAAATGAGAAACATGAGCAACAATGGGAAGGACCTGTTTAAAATGAAGTCAGTGATTCGATGGACGTTTCAAGAAAGTACATGGAAATTTTAGAGATGCCAAACCCCATATATTAAGCGATCAAAATATATTAAATACATATGTGAATTAATAACATAAGTAAAACGGCGCGTCAGTGCGTCCCCCAGAATGTGGTGTGCAGGCAAGCAAGAGGCAACACCACCCCCCCCCCCCCCCGACCTAAAGTGAAAACAAGTTAGGTGCGCCATCCAACAGGAATAGATAATGAGTTGATCAACCATAAAAAATATGAATCGTGCAGAAAGAGTGCACCCCACAGCCAGCCACCAAGAGACAATAGATGCACCAGCCACCAAGAGGTGCACCAAGAGACAAGAGGGTGCCCCAACCAGCCACCAAGAGACTAGAGGTGCCCCAACCAGCCACCAAGAGACAAGAGGTGCACCAGCCAGCCACCAAGAGACAAGAGGTGCACCAACCAGCCACCAAGAGACAAGAGGTGCACCAACCAGCCACCAAGAGACAAGAGGGTGCCCCAATCAGCCACCAAGAGGTGCACCAAGAGACAAGAGGGTGCCCCAATCAGCCACCAAGAGGTGCACCAAGAGACAAGAGGGTGCCCCAATCAGCCACCAAGAGGTGCACCAAGAGACAAGAGGGTGCACCAACCAGCCACCAAGAGACAAGAGGTGCACAACCAGCCACCAAGAGACAAGAGGTGCACCAACCAGCCACCAAGAGACAAGAGGGTGCCCCAACCAGCCACCAAGAGACAAGAGGTGCACCAACCAGCCACCAAGAGACAAGAGGGTGCCCCAACCAGCTACCAAGAGACAAGAGGTGCACCAACCAGCCACCAAGAGACAAGAGGGTGCCCCAACCAGCCACCAAGAGGTGCACCAAGAGACAAGAGGTGCACCAACCAGCCACCAAGAGACAAGAGGTGCACCAACCAGCCACCAATCAGCCACCGAGAGACAAGAGGGTGCCCCAACCAGCCACCAAGAGACAAGAGGTGCACCAATCAGCCACCAAGAGACAAGAGGTGCACCAACCAGCCACCAAGAGACAAGAGGGTGCCCCAACCAGCCACCAATCAGCCACCAAGAGGTGCACCAAGAGACAAGAGGTGCACCAACCAGCCACCAAGAGACAAGAGGTGCACCAACCAGCCACCAGCCAGCCACCAAGAGACAAGAGGTGCACCAACCAGCCACCAAGAGACAAGAGGGTGCACCAACCAGCCACCAAGAGACAAGAGGTGCACCAACCAGCTACCAAGAGACAAGAGGTGCACCAGTCACCAGCCAGCCACCAAGAGGTGCACCAGTCAACCAGTCACCAGCCAGCCAAGAGACAAGAGGCACACCAGTCACCAGCCAACCAAGAGACAAGAGGTGCACCAGCCAGCCACCAAGAGACAAGAGGCACACCAGTCACCAGCCAGCCACCAAGAGACAAGAGGCACACCAGTCACCAGTCAGCCACCAAGAGACAAGAGGTGCACCAGCCAGCCACCAAGAGGTGCACCAGTCAACCAGCCAGCCACCAAGAGGCACACCAGTCACCAGCCAGCCACCAAGAGGTGCACCAGTCAACCAGCCAGCCACCAAGAGGCACACCAGTCACCAGCCAGCCACCAAGAGACAAGAGGTGCACCAGTCACCAGTCATCAACCAGCCACCAAGAGACAAGAGGCACACCAGTCACCAGCCAGCCAAGAGACAAGAGGTGCACCAGTCACCAGCCAGCCACCAAGAGGTGCACCAGTCAACCAGCCAGCCACCAAGAGGTGCACCAGTCAACCAGCCAGCCACCAAGAGGTGCACCAGTCAACCAGCCAGCAGCCAGGCGGCGAGTGAGTCAGGCAGGTTGCCGCCGCAATTACCCACGGGCCGGGGCCCGGCCAGGAGCGCTGGGCTGGAAGGGAAGCTTAATCAAGTTTCCGCTCGGCAGCCCTGCAAGATAATTGGTTAATTACGAAACTCCAGCGTTGTCAGGCGCAGTTCCGAGCTATCTTGTCCACTCTGTGGTACTTCGCTCTACATTCTTTCACTCCAATTTTTATTTATTTATTTATATATTTATCTATTTGAGTGTTTTTTTCTTGATGTGGGGGGTGAGTTTCGGCAGAACGAGCCCTCTCTAGGCATGTCAGGTTTTTACTGTAAACTCAATTCTTTCAGTGACAGTAGTACACTATGCAATTAACTTCATTTTATGTATTTACATACTAGCCGAGAATGACCTTGCCCCTCCCGCGATATTCCCAAGTAAATGTATGCCCTACAGTATATAGAGTATTAACCAAAATATAGTTTTTGACTAAGTATTGTAAAAAAGTAGTGTTTGTGTGTTTACACCGATCATTACAATAATACCTATGATTATAAATTTTCCTATATCATATGTTGATACAACTTGAAATAGATACTATTTACTTGGGAAGATCGCGGGAGGGGCAAGGTCATTCTAAAATTTCTTGAAACTAAAAAAACAACAAAAGTATTATGCAAATAAAATGTTGAAGATTGAAGCGTTTCAAAACTTACTACCCATTTATTTTTACTGAATGTACATCGAGGAATGTCTGCTGACAATTACGGGACAGAAACGGCTTCGGCTTTTGTTTGTGCGCTTGAAAGAAAATAAGTAAGTGAGTCTATTATCGGGATGATTTGCATATTCCGCGCGCTACTATTATGGCTCCCTCCAGACCTATCTTTATATGGTGTCAAAAGTCATCTTGCTAGGGTCAAATATAGAGAAAACTTATGAGGAATTAACCTGATGATGATGTGCGGTTGGACAATGAAGAATACACTTTAATTAGAAATCACATCCCAAGTTTTACCAACAGGGAAATCATTTTTATTACTGAAAAGGAAATAAAGGATTTGTGCTCGAATCTTAATATCAGAAAGGCTCCTGTTCCTGATAACGTGAGTAATAATATGATTAAGCACTCATTAGTATCAATCCTACCCAGTTTAGTCAAACTCTTTAATGGGTGTCTGGTGCTGGGTTACTATCCTGAAAGCTGGAAACATTCGGTATTAAAAATTATTACGAAACCGCAAAAAGCTAACTACGAAGCAATTAATAGCTATCGCCCAATTTCACTGACATCAAATTTCTCAAAAATATTTGAAACGATCATTAAAAATAAAATACTCGATTATTATAATCATAATAACTTACTGAGCCATAGAGAACATGGATTTACGAAATGAAAATCTACAATAACGGCATTGGACAAAATAACCGAGACCATACTGAAACACAAACAAAACGAATTGGTTGCATTGATTGCCATTGATATAAGTGGTGCGTTTGATAATGCGTGGTGGCCTGCCTTAATAAAAAGAATGGATGAAGACCACGTTCCAGCAGTTCTTCTAAAAATCATCCAATCATTTTTGAATCGGAGAAGAAAAACAAGTCTCACCTTCTCGAATACAACAATTTCAAAATATTTATCAAAGGGATTTCCTCAAGGCGGACCATTATCACCTTTATTGTGGAATATAGTCCTGAATGATTTGTTGATCAACTTCGTATCCCCAAATTCTGAAATAATCTGTTATGCGGATGATGTTTCCATTGTTTGCTGGCACAAGACCATAGAAGGGTTAAAAAATGAAACAGAAAGTACTTTAAATTATGTAATACAATGGTGTACAAGAAATAAGCTAAAGCTAAGCCCTGAGAAAACCGGCTTAATACATATGCACGGCAAACAAAAGATTCCAATGGGAACTCCAAACTTCATAATAAAACCGGTGGAAGAAGTAAAAATGTTATCGTAAAGATAGAGGCTGCTTGGCCGGCGGCATTCATAGTTCTTCAAATAAAAGACACTTCGGCCAGTAAATCTTTTTATTGTCTCGACGTTTCGACAAAAATCTTTTGTCCTCGTCAAGAGCGAACAAAAATTAAAACATTTGGCAAAGCGTTAGAAATTATCTTTGTTCGCTCCTGACGAGGACAAAAGATTTTTGTCGAAACGTCGAGACAATAAAAAGATTTACTGGCCGAAGTGTCTTTTATTTGAAGAAATAAATAATTTTAGGTATAAAATTTTCTAATCACAGAATTAAGTCAAAAATTAACTTCACACCCCACATTAATGATATTCTTTGTAAAACCAACCGTATGTAAAACTGTTATTTTCACTCTGTGGGAAAATGTGGGGATTGGATGCTAAAAAAAGATTAATTTTATATAAAACTCTTTTCAGGCCAATACTAACCTATGGATCTGAAATATGGTATAAATTTATTAATAAAAGAAGTAAACAAAGATTAAACTCTCAGCAATATCAGATTCTTCTTTGGGTAGTGAGAGCCTATAAAACGACCTCATCAAATTGTATTCATAGTTTGGCAAAAATACCTATTCTCACAGATCAAATAGAATCTTTGATAATAAAATACGAATTGGCCAATCTATCAAAAGAAGAAATTAATGTATTCAAACCGCATGCCCCAACTATAATTCATAACTTCATAGAATCAAGAATGGCTGAAACAATAGCTAACACTAATGAAACATTCCGAAAATTTTTCCCATTTGGAATTCCTTTTTATTTTCGTCCGAATTTTTATAACTCGCAGTTCATCACAAATCATTGTAATTTTGGAGAATTTCTGTCGAAAATCGGGGCAACGGATGATCCTAGCTGCTTCTGTGGAAAAGAAAACCAAGACTCAATACATTTATTGATGGAATGTCCGATATTTCACAGCTACAGAAGTAATCACTTTTATCCCATCGAAGAAATTTGCGAATTTGTATATAACAAAGACACTTATGTAAAATTCAATAATTTTTGTAAATTCATTTTAGATTTTCTCTTCGTTTTAGAAAACCATCGTTTAAGTTTCAATTATGTTTTTAGTCCGGTTATTAAATTGTACAAAATGAATTGTATATAAGTTGTTAAAATGTATTTAGGCGCAAGTATCCCGAGCTGGGATATCGCGTCCGATATGTCAAATAAAAAAACAAACATTTATATAGATTTTTAAAATATGTATATATATATTTGCATATATAGGTATAATTCAGTGGGTATTTTTAAAGATATGCACTCATAGACAAAACTTAAGGAAGTGGAAAGTCTTTGATGTCGCAGGTCGTCTGTTTATTTATTTATTTATTCTTTTTTTTTTTTGAAGGAGACAGAGGTTGTGTTCACACTTGGTTATCTCGTATGTCTTCAATAAAGGCCACTGTAATATCTTTCAGAGTTATTGTCTCAATCCCGATAAACATGGTAAAAGTTACAACTTCCTTAAGTTTTGTCCATGAGTGTATTGAACATCTTGGTCAGAAGCTGTTTAAAGAAATAGCGTTAAATACGGGAAAAATACCTAAATAAATGGGAACCTTATAAACATATTTTTCCTTCTATAAAAGCATAAACAAAAATGTATTAAATACATAATTTATCTGAAATTTCTCATTAGTAATAAAATATATTCAAAAGAAATATCTTAATATATCTTTAAGAAAGCACAAATATTCTTATATTTAATAAAAACATTCAACCCATATTTAATACATTCGAAACATATATTTTGAATTTGAACACATTAATATATTATAAGAATAAATTTTACATATTTGATACAAATTTGAATAAAAATACATAAAGTTTCAACATTAATATCGATTTATTTAAATTATAAAATGAATAAGAAAATAAAATGGCAGCAGACAAAGTCTCAATCAAACGGCGGCGGCCATATTAAAAAATTGGCGGGAAAAAGCAGACGACGAGTTGTTCCAGGATATTAGTTTCGGATGTTCACGCGCTGACGGTCCCCAATATTTTGTCTTCTGCCCAGTAACTCGGGCCTAATTGATCGAGACGATGGAGGCTTGACCCACGCGTCTGCTCAGAAATAATATTCGTCTGTTATCTTATTTCTTTTATCTCTACAAATATTTACATCAAAACTTTTCTTAAAAATAATTTATACGTATTTAAATAAACTTTTAAATTATTTTTTAAATTTTTATTTAAAACATGTAAATTTATTTATGAAATTGTTTGCCAAAAGGTTATTTTAAATAACGAAGAAAAGAAACTATTATACACAAATTTCTTTTTACAATACATTTAAAATAATTTCTATTTTATTCTCTTTCTATGATAACAATTAAGATATTTTAAATACTTTTGACCACGAAAATAGAACAAATTCCCCCCTAAATATTTTAATCTTTTTGTTAAATATATAAAAGGAGAATGGAGTTAAATCTTTTATAAAACATTTTTTTAAACCAAAAGATAATTGCCGATAACAATTTTATACAAAATATTTTTTTTTCAGCCCCCAGGACCGAACGATGAAAGTTCACAATAGCGGATTTGTAAAGTTGAAGAGAACAATGATAATCATGTTTATGGTCAATTGAACCTAAATAGGACCCCACAAGTTGATCGTATCAAAAAAGTGTATAAGATGGCAGCAGATGTGAAAGCCCACCCTGTATGGCTTTGTCGTCTGCAATGTTTTGACCCTTTGTTATCACCCCCAGACGAGACAAGGAATCGTTTGATAGAAATTGAAGTTATCTTTTGATATAAATTTATCTTAAATGCCATCACTTTGCCCCAATGGCTTTTTTCAAAGTGACCAATTTACCTGAAATATGATAGGAATTTTTATTTATAAACATACTCATTCTCAATTCAATTCGATAAATAAATATAATATATGGTCAAAAATGATTTTAAAATTAAATTATTTTCATAGAATAAAAACTATTAATGTTTTAAAAATTACTTTTGATTTAAAATTTAAAAATATTTATAATATTAAATCTTTGTATAAGAAAGTTTTCTATTAGATCAATCGGCTGTTTTATTAACTAATATTTTGATTTGCATAACACCAAATTTATCAAAAGATACAAACATATTGTCACGTAGAAAATTAGAAAAGACAAACTTTAGGATGACGTAACAATATATTTGTGAGACAAGCATAAACTGAAATTTATAAACTACAAGAGAAGTAATTGTTGTATATAGTATAATCTGTGTAAATATAAAGATCCGGCAACACTGTTTGTATCATCAACTGAGTCATAATAAATAGGTAATTCATCTAGCGTGGTACAGTATTGCATGGCTCTATATGGATATATATTAACTGTAACTATTCATGGTAAACGGTTTGCGGATTTCGACAAATTAGAAAGAAGGAATCATATATCGCCGCAACTCTTTTTATATTATAATAAAAAGAGTTGCGGCGATATATGATTCCTTCTTTCTAAACTGTAACTATATTATAAATATATGTTTAAATAAAGCTAAATGTTAAATAGAAACAGTATAACTTATAAAACAGTAATGAGGGAATTTTACATAGTAGCACAAATTATAAATATCAAAATTGATACTCTGTTAATAAAATATAAATATTTCGCCATAATATATTCAATATTTACTTGACCAATGACCCGGCTTCGCCTGGATTCTGCCAAGGTGAATGTTTTAACACAACCTCAAAATTGATTGTTTTAACAAAAGTATATTAATACTAGCAATCCTTGTAGTGGTAATGAGAAAATTATAAATGTTAATTAATATATAACCGATTCAGTATTTATTCTGAGATTTTTTTTTCAAACCTCATATCCGTATTTTGAACGAAAAGCGTTTATTGAACAAAAATTTAAAAAAATAAATATCTTTATTGTCACGGTAGTCATGACAAGGAGTCGTTTATTTAAGATAAACAACATGTTTATATGTAAATAAGATAAAACATGGAGTGTCATACACAGACAGAATTATTTACAATACTAATAGTAGTAGCATATAGCTTTTTATATTATTCCATTGTATAATTATACATGGAGACCATATTCATAGATCAAATTCACAATCTTGGTAGGGTTGGAATACAGGTCCTGTCTTGAGGCTCCCATACATTCCAAGAGATGGTCTGGTGAGGCCTCTTTGGTCCTGTAGATGTTGTATTGTGTCTTTACACCATCCTGGAAGAGGAGAGATCTTGTATGGCCAGTTTTGAGCCTGGAGATATAGGTTTCTGCTTGTCGTTGCATATAGTTAATCCAGGTAACTCCTGAAGCGTATCCACAGATCACCAACTACCTGGGTTGTCCTGCGGTTTAGGAGTCTGTCTTGGTAGCCTTAGTAAACCAGTTCACCAAGTGTCTCCAGACCGGTTTGTTTCTTTGTAGATTCAATAGAGCAGTGTTATTATTATTATTATTTTGCTTATCCCTAGTACACGTGGTGCAGGCCATGATAATCATGGTGGGGATTTAGCGAATGCTTTTTACTGTAAGTGCACCACATGTCTACACATGTGAAAAGCAGTTCGACTTTGCACTTACAAATGTGCCAGAGCCCCGTTTGGTTACTTGCACTCGCTGGTGGGGTTGGACTTTTGTAAGAATCGGGGGGGCCATTGGAGCATTTTTTTTTAATCAGAAAAAAGTGCCCAATGCGGGAATCGAACCCGGGTCGTAGTGGTCGAAAACCCAACGGTTTAGACTATCCTTTCACCGACCACCATAGGGCAGTGTTATTGAATGAGGGCAGTCCAAGAAGTTTAGCTGTCTGGAATCTCTGTAGTTGGAATCTTGGATAGCTGAAGAGCACATGTTCTACGGTTTGATTTTCTTCTCGGCAGTGTGGACAAGTTGAATCAATAAGGTATATATGAAACAGCAGTGGAGCCAATTCAATTCACAGTCAGATCAATTCAATCAATCAGTGATAATTTATTATTTAATAAATTATTCATTGACAATTTTGTATTCATTTTTTAAAATTTCCATCAATCTCTCTAATACTTATTTTATTTATTTATCTGTATATATAAAAACGTAGATATGTGGCGTTATGAAAGAATTCTGGAAAAAATTGAAGCCATAAATGAACTGCCCAATCTCTAGTAATTTTTTTTTTTGCTTATCCCTAGTACACGTGGTACAGGCCATGATAATCATGGTGAGTAGTTAGCGAATGCTTTTTACTGTAAGTGCACCACGTGTCTACCCATATGAAAAGCAGTTCGACTTAGCACTTACAAATGTGCCAGAGTTCCGTTTGGTTACTTGCACTCGCTGGTGGGATTGGACTTTTGTAAGAATCGGGGGCCATTGGAGCATTTTTTTAATCAGAAAAAAGTGCCCAATGCGGGAATCGAACCCAGGTCGTAGTGGTCGAAAAACCAACGGTTTAGACCATCCTTTCACCGACCACCATAGGGCAGTGTTATTGAATGAGGGCAATCCAAGAAGTGTAGCCATCTGGAATCGCTGTAGTTGGAATCTTGGATAGCTGAAGAGCACATGTTCTACGGTTTGATTTTCTTCTCGGCAGTGTGAAAAAGTTGGATCAGATATGAATCAATAAGGTATACATGAAACAGCTGTGGACCCAATTCAAATCACAGTCAGATCAATGCAATTAATCATTGATAATTAATTATTTAATAAATTATTCATTGACAATTTTGTATTCATTTTTTTTTAATTCCATCAATATCTTTAATACTTATTTTATTTATCTGTATATATAAAAATTTATATAGATGGCAATTTTGCCGGGAGGAAATTGATTTAAAGAGACAAGGGTCGCTAGGTGGACGCTTTTCAGTTTGCCAAAGCTGGTGTTGTGGCTTTGTCACCGATCCGAGGCCGCTAGTTGCGGCGACGGTCAATGGCGTCTGGTTTTAGACGTCTATTTTGACGGGAGAGGCGACCCTTGTCTCTTTATAAAAACGTGTATATTGTGTGGAGCTGTTATTAAAGAATTCTGGAGAAAATTGAAGTCACATAAATGAGCTACCCAATCTCTAGTAAATTTATTCATTAGGGCAATAATTTTTGTTGATGGTAAAAAAGAAATAATTATATACAATCAAGCTTAATTTAATCAATAAATAAAAAAAATATTGGCTATTTTTTAACGATAAAACCTTGTTGAAAAAAAACAGGTTGGTTTATAATAAAAGTTCTTGAAAAAAGTCTTTGAAAAAATATATTTGAGGATAATAAGACAAGAGTTTAAAATCTCAATTCTAGATTGTTGCCCCAAGGCATTCGATAAAGATATATCTTGCGAAAACTCATAAATCAATAAATAAATTGGCAATGATTGTGATCCATATTTTCATATTTCATAAGTTAAAACTGATTTTGATATTAATATGAAAATCTGTTCCAAGTTAATTTTTACACAAAAGGCAACATCACTTTTTGCATATAGTCACCAATATGCAAGAATACGTCAAGTTGCATAAGCGAAGATGGGGAAATGAGGATAAATAGCGTTTTGGTAATTCATTTTTGCATATATTCACCAATATTAAATAATTCAAGTTGCATAGCGAGGATGGGTAATTAAGGATAAATAACGATCCTTTTTGCATATAGTGACCAATATGCAAGAGTTCGTTAAGTTGCATAGCGAGAATAGATAAATGAAGATAAATGACGATTTAGTAATCCCTTTTTGCATATAGTCACCAGTATGTAAGAATGCGTCAAGTTGCATAGCGAGAATAGATAAATTAGGATAAATGACGATTTGGTAATCCCTTTTTGCATATAGTCTCCAATATGCAAGAATGCGTCAAGTTGTATAGCGAGAACAAGTAGATGAGAATAAATGGCGATCTGGTAAACCATTTTTGCATATAGTCTCCAATATGCAAGAATGCGTCAAGTTGTATAGCGAGAACAAGTAGATGAGAATAAATGGCGATCTGGTAAACCATTTTTGCATATAGTCTCCAATATGCAAGAATGCGTCAAGTTGTATAGGGAGAATAAGTAGAAGAGAATAAATGGTGATCTGGTAAACCATTTTTGCATATAGTCACCAGTATATGCAAGAATGCGTCAAGTTGTATAGCGAGAACAAGTAGATGAGAATAAATGGTGATCTGGTAAACCATTTTCGCATATAGTCTCCAGTATGCAAGAATGCGTCAAGTTGCATAAGCGAGGATGGGTAAATGAGGATAAATGGGGTAAATTCCGGTCATCCATCCAGTGGGAGAATTTACTGGATGAAAGGACTATTAGGTCCGTCCCCGGCAAGATAGATGACTTTGTTAATTGGTCATTCGGGGTCCTTTGTTGACCTTAGGTCCCTGTAGTAATGGACATGGGGACATCGGTCATTTGTCACGGTCCTTGCACATATGGCCATTCCATACATAGAAATAAATGTTCAGTATGTCTTCCCACAATATTTGATCTATCCTGATGAAACTTTTGACAAAATATAGAAATAGGTCTGGGGAAGAAATCACTGTTATAGTTTCTATCTCTCGGAATATGCAAATTAGTATTTCATAAAAGACCATTTTGCATATTTCCTTTCAAACACAAGTAACAGTTCTGTTCCGTATTTGGTGGTAGACATGTCATTTTTTAATCTTTTTTTTTTAGTTAGTGGTTATTATGTTTTTAAGAAGTTTATTATTGTCGCCATAATCCATTTTGTAAATTCATCAAGAAGTTTAAGTACCAATAATAAGTTTTATCATATACCACATGTTAGAAGAAGCTTTATTAACCTAATCCTTAACAAGTCGGATAAAATAATTCTTTCACTAGAGAGAGGTGGGGTGACATTTCACCCCTATTTTAAAAAACACAAATTACATTAAAATATGCATATACACTCATGGGAAAAAAAACGTAAGGAAATTGTAATGTTTGCATATATATCGGGTTTCGGATAATAACTCGGAAAGATATTACAATTTCCTTTATTGAAGACATACGAGATAACCAAGTGTGGACAAAATTGCTTCTGTCTCCTTCAAAAGAAACGACCGCTGATAGAAATATATATTAAGGATTTGTATCGTTACCATGACCCTTGAAAATAATTTGGATAAGGAAAGTGAAGACTAGAACGCGGCTGATTTCACTCTCGCCTTTCATTGATACGCTAACTTATGCACGGTGTGGTCACTGGACATGTGTCGAACCTGGAGGCTGTTGTTGGGTTCTGTGCTGCCTGGAGTATAGGAGCTCTATCTGTGCTTCCTTCCTGCGGTGAATCTGTATAAGACCTGTGGTCTTAATGAAGCTGTATATATGTGGGTGAGATATTCTACTTGTGTCGGACCTGGAGGCTGTTGTTGTGTTCTGTGTTCTACCTGGAGTATAGGAGCTCTATCTATGCTTCCTTCCTGTGGTGAATCTGTATAAGACCGGTGGTCTTAATAAAGCTGTATGTGTGTGTGAGATATTCTACATGTGTCGGACCTGGAGGCTGTTGTTGGGTTCTGTGTTCTACCTGGAGTATAGGAGCTCTATCTATGCTTCCTTCCTGTGGTGAATCTGTATAAGACCGGTGGTCTTAATAAAGCTGTATGTGTGTGTGAGATATTCTACATGTGTCGGACCTGGAGGCTGTTGTTGGGTTCTGTGTTCTACCTGGAGTATAGGAGCTCTATCTATGCTTCCTTCCTGTGGTGAATCTGTATAAGACCGGTGGTCTTAATAAAGCTGTATGTGTGTGTGAGATATTCTACATGTGTCGGACCTGGAGGCTGTTGTTGGGTTCTGTGTTCTACCTGGAGTATAGGAGCTCTATCTATGCTTCCTTCCTGTGGTGAATCTGTATAAGACCGGTGGTCTTAATAAAGCTGTATGTGTGTGTGAGATATTCTACATGTGTCGGACCTGGAGGCTGTTGTTGGGTTCTGTGTTCTACCTGGAGTATAGGAGCTCTATCTATGCTTCCTTCCTGTGGTGAATCTGTATAAGACCGGTGGTCTTAATAAAGCTGTATGTGTGTGAGAGATATTCTACATGTGTCGGACCTGGAGGCTGTTGTTGGGTTCTGTGTTCTACCTGGAGTATAGGAGTTCTATCTATGCTTCCTTCCTGTAGTGAATCTGTATAAGACCGTTGGTCTTAATAAAGCTGTATGTATATATGTATGATAATCATATAATAAAAATATGATTTGGTTAATTCCATATCGTATTCTTGGTAGTAAAATATTTCCAGACGAACCATTCAATTTATAAAGAAGTTTCTTACAAACACCTCTCTAATCCCAGCGCGTCTGATTTATTAACTCTCCAAAGAAATCCAATTTGCATCTCGATGGACCGTTGAAGAGCTATGCAAATCTAGAAGTGAAGACATTCCGGGGGGCGAGGAGGAGATATTTATCTCACAGGTTTGGAGAGAGATTTTCTGAACGGTCGCATGTGAATAGAGGATTCTTGAAGGCAAACATGGGGATTTTGTAATTTGAGGGGGCTTTGAGGAGCCGACACTGTGAGTGTCTGTCCATTGGTCACTTCTTGCTGGTCTCCCCCTTCTAGCGGTGTTCTTTGATGTTGTCCACCTTCAAAGAAAGCCGCCCTGACCATTGTTGGGTTCACCCCCGAACTCTCCCAAAACCTCTTTAAAAGTCGTTTTTCATCTTTCATTACAGTACAGTAGCATTCCGAGACGGTTTTGTCGGTGGCGTCCATTCACAGCCCCGAGAATATGCAATTATTCCTGTGACAAATTGCATACCCTGATAGTGCAAATAAACGGTGTGTAGTTACAATATATCAGTTATATATGGTTTTATTGAGTTGAGGCCTAAAAATATTTGTGGATTTTTTTCCTCAAAAATGTTCAAACGCAAAATTTCAAATAAAAACTTGATTAATCGAAGTGTAAAAGCTATTAAATTCAATACAGGCTTGGAAAGTTAGCATAAATTAAAGATTTCCGTAAGCAATAAACATATTGAAGGCAATTAAAAGAGAAAATTGCTATAGAGTATAATTTTTTATTTATTTATCCTTTTAGTCTAAATTAAACAAGATCTTGGAGGTCATGCTCATAAAGAAGTTCAAGAACTCTTCTTGGTTCTCTGTAAAGGGATCTCTTGTCCTTTCCAATACAATTTAGTATATGTTGGGGAGTGGCCTCTTCGGTTTTGCACCTAGTGCACATGGGGAAGCTTTTGGTTCCCTCTTTATAGACTAGAGGGCGCAGGTGACCAGATTTCCATCTGGCCAACTGTGTCGATTCCCTTCTGTTTAGTTGGAGGGTCTATTTTTTGGGGGTTTTCTATTTGGTACCAAGAATGATGGAAACTATCTCTATGATTCCTTATCAGTTGTAGTTCCAGTTTTTTAATATGGTAGAGTATAACATAAAAATATAAAGAGTAGCAATGCGTTGCATTATTCGTGTAAAATACAAGCTTTCGGATCTTTATAATCCTTCTACAGTCATAGCTATAAGTTAATATCCTCATTTTCTCAACTTATGCCTGTAGAAGGATCATAAAAATCCGAAAGATTGTACTTTTCACAAATTTAAGAAACACATTGCTACAGTTTTATTTTATATTGAAGGCAAGTTTCAGCGTCACCGTAGTTTTTGAAGCATGTCACACCTAAAAAGTGGTAGAGCGTTTGAAAAATCAGTAAAAGGCAGTCAGTAAGCGAGAGATCTGGCGAGTAAGGTGGGTGATAAAAAGTTGCATAGCCCAACTTATGCAACTTTTTCTGTGTCATCATTGAGACATGATATCGTTGAGAAAGATTGAAACTTTTAAGTTAACCAAAGTCGTACAGGTTTACATTTTTTGTACATTTTTTTAGATTGTCTGACAAAGCTTCTTCTCTGGGATGGTTTGTCTTAGATTCAGTAAGTTGTATTATGATGCATTAGCGCTCCATCTGTTATGAAAATTCAAACTATTATAGACGCGTATGATTCTTTTAAAAATTAAACAATTATGAATTTTCAGTGAGATGTGTTGGATAAGACCAGCCTTATACCATCAACTAATCAACATCATTTAGCATGATTTCTGTCTAAAGTTAAGAAGTGAAAAGAAACTTTTGCATAAAATTTGAATAAAACATCTTGCTCTGGAGGCTCTACTGTCTAGGACAGAGTTCGGAGGTCACACTGCGGCTCGCGAGCAACATGCAGCTCTTTATATAGTTCCATATGTAAATATTATGTATGTGAGTACTATTTATTGTTGGCAAGAAAAAAATTTTGTGGCTCTTTAAAAACTTTGTAAATTTTGTAAATTGTAATTTTTGACTCTTCCGACTCAAAAGTTTGCCGACCCCTGGGTTAGAACAACAAAGAATAAATCCAATACATTGGCCCTGTGCAAGTTTTACAGGGCCGCGTACGACAAGAAACTTTGAGAAAAGAAATCCCTATATGTAAATGAACAATCACCTGTAAATAACTGATCTTTTCTAAGTAATTATGTACATAGGTGAATCCTGTGTAGGACATAGGTCCCCAATAAAAGGCTGTTATAGGACAATTTGCATATTCTAGGGATTTAAGCCATTGCAGTAACACTTTCCAGATCTAACTCTATATAATGTCATGGTTTCGTCGGGAATGGTCATCATATACACTCATGGACAAATATAAAGAAGTGGAAAATCTTTGATATCGCCGGCCGTCTTTTTTTTTTTTTTGGAGACACAGGCAATTTTGTTCACACTTGGTTATCTCGTGCCTTCACTAAAGGTCACTGTAATATCTTTCACTATACTATGCATTATCCCGCTATCTATTTTAAGAAATTTGAAATATTATTGACGCGTATGATTAAACTGGCGAAACCGCTGGAGGGGTTCAACACTGATGAGTCAGGCCCTCCCATTATTTTTAATCATTGCAGTAAGGGCAGTATAAAATTTATTTATATATATATATATAAAGAATCATACGCGTCAAAATTAGTTCAAATTTCTTATATATACCACTCTTAGCAATAGAAAATTAACAGTTTTTTAAAGCATAGAAACAAGCTTTCGAGAAAAGTCTTTTTTCAACAGACTTCTCATAAATATGGCGGAAGGAAAATGAGTTATTTGCAACAAAGAAATATTGGCGTGTGCACGCGAGGGCGTGG
Source organism: Cordylochernes scorpioides (assembly GCA_030710605.1). NCBI lineage: Eukaryota > Metazoa > Arthropoda > Arachnida > Pseudoscorpiones > Chernetidae > Cordylochernes > Cordylochernes scorpioides. The sequence continues at coordinate 6,139,696 of CP092876.1, read as the reverse complement.
ATTGGACTATATTTTAAAGCTATAAAGATATTCGATACATTCACAATTTATCAAATGAAAAACATTTAGACTCGAATGTTTCTTATATACATATATAAAAATTGGCGAAACCGCTGGGAGGGTTCACTACTGATGAGCCAAGCCCTCCCAATTTTTTTCATCGCAGTAAGTACACTAGAAGTTTGATATATGCATTAAAAAATATGTTTTTCATTTGCTGTATTTAGATAGCGCGTTATTGCTTTCTGTCAATTCACAATTGATCTCTATCCACATAGGGAGAGGTATATTTCAAAACATAGAAAAGACCTCAATTGTTTTTTTCCTAAAAGGATCGGAACTCTTTTGAATTAATCCTTAATGCAATTTCCAAAAGCCAAATAGACTGCTTGGTAAATCCTATATTTTAATTATTGGAAAGTGTGCAAGCTTTCGACTAAGTTTATTCTTCAACAAGCCAAAGAGATATAAGAACGATATACATCTATAGCCTGATGAGATGGAGGACACGCTCGAAAGTCTTAAATCAAAGATAATTGGTGTTTAGATTTCAATACAAAGCAATAACGCCCCATCTATATACACAGAATGAAGATATTGTAACATAGTATGTATTAATTTAATTTATGTAACATAGTATTTCTTAATTTTATTATTTTTTATTTAACAGAGTGGTCATTTTTATTTTTATATCTGGCGACTCTGTAAATTTCCCTCGTGGCTTATCTTTTGTTTACCGTTCTTAGTACGTCCTTGTTCGGCGGTACATATACTAAAATTGGAACGATACAGAGAAGATTAGCATGGCCCCTGCGCAAGGATGACACGCAAATTCGTGAAGCGTTCCATATGTAGACATAGGGTGTCCTTACAGTAAATCAATCGCTAAATACCCACCATGATTATCATGGTCAGTACCATGAGTATACATGTGCTGTACTTACAGTAAAAGCAATCACTAACTACACACCATGATTATCATGGCCTGTACCATATTTAGACATAGGGTGTCCTTACAGCAAATCAATCGCTAAATACCCACCATGATTATCATGGTCAGTACCATGAGTATACATGTGCTGTACTTACAGTAAAAGCAGTCACTAACTACCCACCATGATTATCATGGCCAGTACCATGAGTAGACCTGTGCCGTACCTACAGTAAAATCAGCTACTAATTACCCATCATGATTATCATGGCCTGTACCATATGTAGACATGAGGTGCACCTACAGTAAAAGCAATCATTATCTACCCACCATGATTATCATGGCATACTTGAGATAAGTACCCCCGCCATAAAATGTCCAAGATATAAATGAGCGGCATTTCCTTCATGGGCAATCTCTGAGCTCAGATCACCAGGGATTAGCAAGATATCCTGGCTGAAGACATCACCATATTCATGAGAGAGCACCAGCCAATCAGCGACAATCTATCTGAATGTAACAAGGGCTCCTCCATCTTGAATTAAAACGGGTTCCTTCAATGCGGAAAATCCGGGGATTTGGAGTCAGGGATCCAGTCACCTGAGAAATTAAAATCCAGGGCACACAGAGGGGAGAAAGAGGGGTCCGTAACGAGGAGTGATGTCATCCTTGTGCGTGTCTTCTGCTATTTTATTCCTGATGTCTTTTGATGCCTCGGTGAAATTGTGTTGATGTTTGTTTTCCGCGCTTATTGTTTGCTGTCTTTTTTATACAGATTCAATACAAATAGTAATTCGATGTCAAATTGAAACCTTTTTGTTAAATGCATTTTCTTCTATAGATACTGTAAACGTTTGTTGAAAATACAGCGCCACAAATGACAAGATGTTAGCATTTGCTGCAGATGAATACAATGATTTGTACAATGGTAGATTAAACTGGCGAAACCTCTAGGAGGGTTCACCACTGATGAGCCAGGCCCTCCCATTAATTTTTCCATTGCAGTAAGGACGTAGAATTGTTTTATATTAAAAAAATTCTCTCATACGCGTCTATAATAGTTTTAAATTTTGAATACAATGATGTTTGATCAAGGTCTTTGGTTTATATATAAATTCTACAAGACCGCAGTCACCGTTCAGAGGAGATTAATAGAATCGCCGAATGTCGTGGTCTATTTGGATGAGGAAAGCGAAGACTAGAACGCGGCTGATTCCACACTCGTCTTTTCAGTGATACGCTAACTTATGCACGGTGAATTCTAAGGCCAATGGACATGAATCGGACCTTGAGGCTTTTCTTGGGCTCTACGCTGTCTGGAGTATAGGAGCTCTATCTATGCTTTCTTCCTGCAGTGAATCTGTATAAGACCTGTCGTCTTAATAAAGCTGTATGTGTGTGTGAGATATTCTACATGTGTCGGACCTGGAGGCTGTTGTTGGGTTCTGTACTACCTGGAGTATAGGAGCTCTATCTATGCTTCCTTCCTGTGGTGAATCTGTATAAGACCGGTGGTCTTAATAAAGCTGTATGTGTGTGTGAGATATTCTACATGTGTCGGACCTAGAGGCTGTTGTTGGGTTCTGTGTTGCTTGGAGTATAGGAGCTCTATCTATGCTTCCTTCCTGCGGCGAATCTGTATAAGACCTGTGGTCTTAATGAAGCTGTATGTGTGTGTGAGATATTCTACATGTGTCGGACCTGGAGGCTGTTGATGGGTTCTGTGCTGCCTGGAGTATAGGACCTCTATCTATGCTTCCTTCCAGCGGTGAATCTGTATATGACGGGTGGTCTTTAATAAAACTGTATATGTGTGTGTTACAAATATATAAATATATGCAAATTCAATCATATACGATGGAAGGAAGGAAACAAGTACAAAGAGACAAGCAATTCAAAGAGGTGGCCGGAATTGGTACAATAATTGGTTATAGACATATCTGGTATCTTTCTATTGTTGCTGTGATGTTTTAAAATTACAAAATATTTTCTCACAATGAGTTTCTCTTTATATAAAAGACATATTTCTTGTAAGATATAGTCGATGTTTTATTAAGTCCGTTGAAGAGAGATTATCACTTGAAAGCTAGCGTTTTGTAATAAAAAGAAACTCATTGTGAGAAAATATTTTGTAATTTTATAACGTTTTTCACAATTTCATTATGAATAGCTGTGATGTTTATTGGATACTGTTGTTTCCAATCTTTGGCGGAAGATTGGATCATAGTGGGTTGTAGGATTGTTAAAATTTGATGGCTTAAAAAAACCATGGCTATGATTTTATCGATCTTTTTTAGAGAATTTTGATTAAGGAGGTCCACCACAATCTCATAGGAACTAATTCAGCTGTTTTATTCCTTACCATCGCAAATCCTCATTATTAAACAACATGTAGAACGCCATCTACATGTCGAAAATATAATTAATTGTGCTCTTATTACTAATTCCACTAATGGACAAAATTTAATAAAGTTGAGAGTCTTTGATGTCACCGGTTGTCTGTCCTTTTTGAAGGAGACAAAGGAAATTTAGTTCACACTTAGTTATCTCGTGTGTCTTCAATAAAGGTCACTGTAATATCTTTCAGAGTTATTGTCTGAATCCCGATATACATGGTAAAAGTTACAACTTAAATTTTGTCCATGAGTGTATAATAACTTTTTAAAAGGTTAAACATTTTGGTTCTGTTAAGAAAAAGCCCTCATCTCCTAATATTTTCTTAATTTAACCTCTGATAACAGTACTATTTCACTTTTTTTTACTATTTTCCCTTAATTCTGTTCTAAATTTTTCAAAATTTCATTTCGCACACGACAAATTTGTACAATTTGAATTTGAATTTTGAACTTTAACCAGACTTAGTTACACAACTTAACATATAAACAAATTAGACACGCCGCTTTTTCCAAATATCAAAACAATTTTTCATAGTTCCTACTGAAATGACAAATATATTGGAAACGCTTTCCTCACACACACATACCAGTGGTGAACCCTTTTATTGGATTTTTTTCTGAAGAGACGTTAAAAAAAAAACATGTATATTGTATGTGGAGCCTCTCTTTTATGTGCCATCTCATCTACCTCGTCCTTTATGTATTAACCCAGAAGCCTGAAACCACGAGGCCCATGACTGCTGTTGCATGTGGTACGACATGGTACGACATATATATATTTTAACTGTCCTTAAAAATTATAGCCATAATACACCTAATTGCATATTTACTTAAGATGTCTCCAAATTACCATCCATATAGGCAGAACAGCATGATATAACGATAGTTTCTATTTGTGTAAATTATTCCTAGTACACATGGCACAGGCCATGGTAATCTTGGTGTGTAGTAGTTAGCGACTAGCTTTTACTGCAAGTGCACCACATGTCTACACATTTGCAAATCAGTTTGACTTTAGTACTTACCATTGTGACAAAGCCCCATTTGGTTACTCGCATTCACTGGTGTAATTGGAATTTTTCATGAATAAGGTGTCATTGGAACTTTATTATTTAAGTAAAAAGATCCCAAAGCGAGATCAGAGAGAGCTAGAATTGCTGTTTAGTGAAACAAGCGATTTATTTGAACAATTAAACTCGTACAGTAGTTGTAAAATATCAAATACAAATAGACAACTTTGGAAACAATAAAATCAAATAAGGCAGAAATATTCTGGTAGGAACATGATTACAATACAATTATCTCAATTTGAGAAGAGGAAACAGGTCTTATTACTTATCCAAAAAAACGGGAAATAAGACGAAAGAAAGAATGCCACAAACCCTTATGGAATAGAAGAGAGTGATGAACGTGCTTTGCCTAAGGACATGATGGATAGTTCCCATGTGCCCAGCAAATTCACCCTAATTTTATGTTCGGGTACAGAGGGGGGGGACTAACGAAGCGGGTTAGAGGGGTGGGGGGGGTGAAAAAGTCGCGTCGGCGTCATCCGCGCCGGTTAACGACCACTTGAGACCTAATGAGGATCCAGATGGGGTAAAACCCCCTCCAATTGGATTAGCCGCTGGTAAAGACCCCCTGGTGACTTGACTGAAGAGATCAGGGCACCTGGTTCGGACACCATCTGGGACATAGTGACGGCTAGATGGACCTGGTGACTTCTTTAGTGGGAGACTGGGTGACCTTTAATGTTGCCTGAATGTCTTTGTGGTGACTTCTTTAGTTTAGGGGAGGGAGAAGCGATTGGTGACTTCAAATATGGCCTGAATGTCTTTGTGGTAACTTCTTTAGTGGGCGACTGGGTGATCTCAAATGTTGCGTGCATTTCTTTTTTTTTTTGGTCACTTCTTTAGTGGACAATTGGTGACTTCAAATGTTACCTGAATGTCTTTGTGGTGACTTCTTTAGTTTAGGAGAGAGGAGAGTGATTGCAGTGCAGTATAAATTTATTCCCGATCGAACTTTGTACTGTACCTATTACATCCCTAACACGACGCCAGCCATCTCTGTCTTGAGCTCGTACCATCCAAAGCCAGTGAGTTCCTTTAATTTATCCACGAAGCGTGTCGGAGGGTGTCCAGGTATGCGTCGCCCAGACGTCTTTCCAATTGATTGGTGACTTTAATGTTGCCTGAATGTCTTTAGTCACTTCTTTAGGGGAAGAGGAAGCGATTGATGACTTTAAATATTACCAGAAGGCTTGATTATCTTTGGTGACATCTTGGATATTCTTGGAATTGCAGGACATCGGTTTGTATATCACTAAATATTGCCTTTAATACTTCACTGTCTTTGGTGTCATCTAGGGTATTCTTGGATTCCTAGACCTTTGTGTTTGAAACATTAAGTGTATATGTACAACTATATATACTCTTTCTCTCAACTTACAGCTTGGCCTGTGGAAGGATCGATAAGATCCGAAAGCTAGCATAATAAATTTCATGTATAAAGAGACGCAATGCTATCGTTTGTTTTTATTTAATAAATTTATAGCAATTCTTTTGTCTATATTAAGTGTATTGGTTATAATCTTCAAATCTAACCATATTTAGAGACTTTGGTTTTGTGGAATTGTGGAGCATAGAGACTTTAGACACAAAGTTTTGCTTTGATATCTTAATTGCTATTCTTTGGAGACTTCTTTAGTGATTTTATAGGTGAACGAAAAGGATTTGTAACTTTAAACATGGCCAAAATACCTTGCTTAGCTGTATCGCTTTCTTGGTATTTTTGATATTGTAGGATATCAATTTGTGATGTTTATTGAATACTTGACGGTGGTGTTTTATTCTGTATTTTAGGATATCAATTTGTATTGTTTGTAGAATGCTTGACTGTATTTATTGTTTACCTTGATATTTTTGGAATTTTATTATATAAATTTGTAATGTTTACTGAAAACCTGACTATCTTTGGTGTTTTTATTTGGTATTTTTGGATATCGATTTGTAATGTTTACTGAATACCTGACTATCTTTGGTGTTTTATTTGGTATTTTATTATATAAATTTGTAATGTTTACTGAATACACCTGACTATCTTTGGTGTTTTAGTTGGTATTTTTGGATATCGATTTGTAATGTTTACTGAATACCTGAATATCTTTGGTGTTTTTATTTGGTATTTTTGGATATCGATTTGTAATGTTTACTGAATACCTGACTATCTTTGGTGTTTTATTTGGTATTTTATTATATAAATTTGTAATGTTTACTGAATACCTGACTATCTTTGGTGTTTTAGTTGGTATTTTTGGATATCGATTTGTAATGTTTACTGAATACCTGAATATCTTTGGTATTTTATTTGGTATTTTATTATATAAATTTGTAATGTTTACTGAATACCTGACTATCTTTGGTATTTTATTTGGTATTTTATTATATAAATTTGTAATGTTTACTGAATACCTGACTATCTTTGGTGTTTTATTTGGTATTTTATTATATAAATTTGTAATGTTTACTGAATACCTGAATATCTTTGGTGTTTTAGTTGGTATTTTTGGATATCGATTTGTAATGTTTACTGAATACCTGAATATCTTTGGTATTTTATTATATAAATTTGTAATGTTTACTGAATACCTGACTATCTTTGGTGTTTTATTTGGTATTTTTGAATTTTTTTAAGACATCAATTTGTAATTTTCACAAAATACCTGACTTGTCTTTGGTATTTTTTGGGAATTTCAGGATAACAACTTATTTTTTTCTGTAAATAGTTTTATTCTTTCTCTTTTGCAGGAAGCTGTGATTGGTGAATTTGATATATATTGTCTAGTTTCAACCTGGCTAGACATCATGCTAAAAGTAGCGCACTTTCAAAATAAACCTATGAATGGTTAAACTGTTGTTACCATTATCAAACAAAAGTACTGAATGATTTTCATCCAGCAGCTTTAAAACGAAAAATCTCACTTTTTTTTTTGCTTATCCCTAGTACACGTGGCACAGGCCATGATATTCATGGTGGGTAGTTAGCGACTGCTTTTACTGTAAGTGCACCACATGTCTACACATGTGAAAAGCAGTTCGACTTTGCACTTACAAATGTACCAGAGCCCCGTTTGGTTACTTGCACTCGCTGGTGGGGTTGGACTTTTGCAAGAATCGGGGGCCATTGGAACATTTATTTTTTTTAACAGAAAAAAGTGTCCAATGCGGGAATCGAACCCGGGTCCTAGTGGTCGAAAACCAAACGGTTTAACCAGCCTTCCACATTTCAATCTCACATTAACAGGGGGGTTCAAATAAAAACATTAATCATTTCTACCTAGAACTGTTTTGTAAGCGTATACGCGTAGTGTGGATATTTGCACCTAAAATTTTGAAAAAAAAAAACGGTTAAAAATAATATGTTATAAAGATTTTTCACATTTGTGTACATAGTTATTATATGAAAAAACGAAAGAATTTTTTTTTTCTTTCGTTTTTCATGTGTTAAGCGTATTTACGCAAGTTTGGCTTTAAATACCCATTTCTTGGTTTTTCAAGAAGCCTCTGGGACCAAAAATATTTTTGGTCGCAGTGGTACAGCCTACTCCACGCTGACGAGCGCGAAACGCGTTCGTGGATGGCTTTTCTTGATTTATCAAGAAATTGGGTTGGCCAAATATCAGGGAACAGGCTAAATCAATATTTAGTTGATTTCTGTTCCACCAGATAGCGCTCTGCCTTCTGTAAAGCACATGTGCTCTTGGTCAGGATATGCCATTTTTATTTTTGATAGTTATCTATATATATATAAATGAATGTATGTGTGTGTGTCCTTTATGCCTGACCAAACCACTCATTGGAACGCCATGAAACTTTGGGAAGTTATTTAGTATAGTACTGGGAAGGTTTCTGAAAAATAAATTCTTGAATATCTTGAATATCCTTAGAGTTATTTGCAGATTTGTAGATTTAACTCGCAAGCAGCGCCACCTTGCGACGGAGATAGGCTTAGGCAGGAAATCTGCCCCACCCCCTGTCGAGAGAATGTAATCGTCCGCCGGCCGGATGGACAGTCCAAGTACCCACCGACCAATCGGAGGGGCAGAGGGGTCAAGAGGTCCTGGCGCGCGGGGTCAGAGTTGGTGACACAGCTGTGCCAACTAGACAAGAAAAAAGCCTCGCGGGGGCTTGCCCAAGATGACCTCCGGGAACTTCGTCCATCTTCCATAAACGACCATGATTTTATTCAACTTATCGAGTATTTTTCAAGGGACCGGGAAAAAATGTTCACTAGATAAAACGATGATTTTGTAATGTAGAAAAATAGGAAACACAAAATTCAGGATGACACGGCACACAGGGACTGGGAAAAAATGATCACTTTATCGAGAGATTCAAATTTACGAGTTTCAAATTATCAAAATATATCTATTATTTTTTAAATAAGTTTATATAGAATTGTTTTAACAAATGTTCGTTAGACAAACCTTTACTCGGGTAAAACCCGGGCAAAGCCGGGTACGTCCGCTAGTTACATATATTTTTTTGTGAATTTTTTAAATTTAAGATGCAAATATTCACGCTACACGCGCGTACCTGTGTAAAAAAGTTCAAATTTGAAATAGTCTATTTTTTATTTAAGTCTTTCGAAGAAAACTTTTAGCTTGAAAGCTGGTCTTTCTAAATAAACACAAAAAAATAAACATACACCAATGGAAAAAACTTAAAGAAGTGAAAAGTCTTTGATATCGCAGGTCATCTGTTTTTTTTTTTTTTTTTTTGAGACAGGCAATTTTATTCAAACTTGTTTATCTCGTGTGTCTTCAATAAAGGTCACTGTAATATCTTTAAGAGTCATTGTCTGATTTCCGATATATATGATAAAAGGTACAACTTCCTTAAGTTTTTTTATTCATGAGTGTATATTTTATGAAAAATATTTTCAATTTTTTAACAATATTGACTATTTCTGGTAACTACCTTGTCATTTCAAATATATTCTGAAAAACCAACTTATGTAACAAAGTTAAAGAGGATATAAGAAGCGCATGCAAATAAATATTGTGATGATGGCTAGTTTCATCCTTCAGAATAACTATCAGTTAAACGCTGACACATATATTTAGATAATAAAAAAGCATATATTGTGAATTGAATAAAAATATTTATTTTCCATATATACATGTTATATTGAAATATTTTATTTTAAAATATATTTCATAGATACTCTGCTTATATCGACCGCCAGAGGTCACGCTTCCACTATATAAACTCATTGTTGTTGTTCCCCGTTGGTCGGCTCAAAACTTTTGCACATTATGTAAATGAGCTTTTCTTTTTTTATTCTTACGCCTAAAGCCAGGCAGTACTTCAATCAAATTATGTTTTTCATATATATCACTTAGCTCAATTAAAGAAACCTCTGATCAAGACTATTATTATTATATTTTTATCAAGATTATAATCTCTTCCACGACTGCATACCAAAATCAAGCAACAGATATAAATTCTATAACTCAGGATAATCAAAAATTAGCAGAATATCATCTTATTTAATATAATATACATATATGTGGCAATATAATAATAATAATGTGGGGAAAGAGAAATAATCACACCACAAGTTGGAGAATGACCCAGGCAACCAGCGAGAGAGAGACGGCCCGGCCACCGCTGAGCGGCCGGCCGTTCGTGTCGAACGCAATCCTCCAACCGTCTTAATTAGTCCTGAGGTTCCAAGTAACGCCCCTGTGGTCGCCCCCTGGAATGTCGCTGGTGTCTCAAATGACCGGACTTTAGCTGCTGTCTCTCTCTGGGTTGACTGTAGGTTTACTTTATTATTCCTGGAAGAGTATATATTATGACATATATCTACATATATTCCTGAATAATTTTTTGTCTTCGAAAGCTTGGTTTGTACCTCAACCAAAGTTGGTCATTGAGATTTCCTAACTATTGAGTGAAGAGGTATTTTAGCAGGTACACATATGTAAATATATATTTATTCCGATAGATGGCATTTTGACATCATAAAATGCTCATTTGAATCAACAATATTATCGAGACACCTACTGCTGGAATGCCCACTCTTCTTCACCGCTAGACAACAGACAATAAATAATGTTGTAGATCTATATCAATTTGTAAATAGCAGAGAGAATTATCATAAGTTTAACTATTTTTGTAAATATATTTATGATTATCTTTCAAACTGAAAGGTTCAGGTTCCTAATCTATATTATTGTTTCTCTTTTTATTTTGATTACTTTTTCTTGAATGCTTATAACTGTTTCTGTTTAAAAAAAAAAAGTAAATCAACGCAATTATCCCTAGCCGGGATATCGCGTTTTGTGAGTTGAAATGATATAAATAAATAAATCAACAATATTATGATGCTTTAGCGCGCCATCTGTTATGAAAATTCGAAACTGGTTCACCACTGATGAGCCAGGCCCTCCCATTAATTTTGCCATTGCAGTAAGGACAGTAGAAATTGTTTATTTTTAAAAGAGTCATACGCGTCTATAATAGTTTCGAATTTTCAATTAAAAATAGCTTTTTTTTTTTAAATTATTTCATTATATAAATGAATATTTTAAAAATATTTCTTAAAGTATTTTTTAAAAAAGCTTCATTTCCCGCCAATCCCAAATACCAATATACCTAATATATATTCTTCATCGTGAAAACTAAGAAAATTTGCATAGTTCCAGGACAAGTCCAGGAACTTCGCTACCCGATGGAGAGATCTTGGATGGACCTGGGGTGAGTACCAATTAAAAAAATATATACTTATGTCATAGTAACGAGTATTTCGCAGAAATTTAAAGCGATGATAATTTTTTTTTAAATAGTTAGACTCAATATAGCAAAGATTGTACAAATTCTTAGGTTAATATAATTCAAATATAATATTTTAAGGGGAGAGGTGCCACTTTTTTTATACACACACACACATATATATATATAGACTTATTTCTATAAAAATTTACATAAATTTGTTTTGATGCTGGGGTAACTCAAATAATGTTACTTCAAAAATCAAGTTTTCTTATTTTATTATTATTATTTTTAAACCTTTTATATACCTCTATCAAAAAATATCATAAAAATGTTTCATATCGCGTTTAATATTAATTCCTATGAACATTGCTATTTTAGAAAAGTCAAAAACAAATTTTAAAAATGTTAATTTTATAAACGGTAATCAAAGCAAATTTTTAAAAATTAAAGGAGAAAAAAGTCAGAATATTTTAATCTATCTATATGTGTGAAAAATATCAGTAAAATAAAAAAATAAATAAAGATTATATAACAAATCCCGATTAAATGAAGCAACGATTCGCAAAAAAAAAAAAAAAAAAAATAGAAACAAAAATATTTTCACAGAAGCGTATGAGCTCCGAATCCCAATAGGGACTAGCCGAGAAGAACCAATCAGCGATAGACACGCCCCCTGCTGCTTATGCAAGATGTAAAAAGTGTCGACGGGTCCCTTCTAATTTAATTTAACTCATAACTAGTAATTAGTGAGTTAATTAGGTAGGGGATGGTCTCCCTACTCCCCTGACATTTCTCCCTCCCCCTCCTTTTATCCACAACGGCCTTATTAAACAGGTGAAGTCATTCGTCGCCAAGGTAACAAGATACGTGGGTGACATGTTCATTCTTTTTATATATATATATTTATAATCATTAAAAGTAATATATTTCCTCTTTTTTTTTTTTAAATGTCAATAAATGAGAGGCGTTGTTAATATTAGAAATGTCTACAGTTCCCTTTTTATATATTATAATACACGTGAATTAATTTCATTTCCCATTTCATTAAATTTTCCTTCTATATCCTATTCATGAATTTCTCCTATAAATGTTTTTCTCGTGTTTATCAAAATGGAATTGAAATTAGAAGTGAATAGATTGAATAAATATACAATTTTAATATAAATAAATCAGAACTTCTCTATTAATCTTTCAAATTTATCATTTCGAATTCTATTTTTAAATTTACATTTTTTAAATAGTAAAAAACTTTTGTAGGCTATAACGAATCAAACTTTTAAAATGCCATTAAGGCTTGTTTAAAAAAAACGACATTAAAACAACAAATAGATAATGCTAATAACAAACAATTATAAACAAAATCTTATCTAAATATATATCACTCGGGTAGATATGCACACGGGTCAATCCCGGGGCGAAGCCCGGGTCACCCGTCTAGTAAATATATAAAAGAAAGAGAGGTTTTTTTTTTTTTTACAATTAATATTGAAATTAGCAATCACCAAGTGTGAATAAATTCATAGAAATATAAAAGAAAATTTCGTTAAATTAAAACTAAATCATATTAAAAAAAAAAAACTTATTTTGTAGAGACCTTTTGAATAATTAATTAATATTTATAATTCCTTAATACTAGGTTCGTTAATTTTATTTTTTAAAAATGTATATTGTTTTATTGATAAGGAGTAGAAAATATTTGAAATTAAGGAGCAATAATCCTATTTTATTTTTTTCAAAGTCAGCTATACCATAACCAAATTATTATTTTAATGTGCCGAAAAAAACACTATTAATAAAAGGAAATATTTTGTAAATCTCATTAAAAATTTTAGCCAGACAAGCTATTCATTAATAATCATTAAGGAGATAAATTCCCCCACGTTAATTTTGAAATAATCGATGGCAATATCAATCAAAAGAAGATCCAGCGTTAATTATCCCAATACAATTTAATTGCTAAGTAATTTTTGCTAAAACTTTAATTAATGGAGTAATTAATTGTCTTTTTATTTTTGCTTTTCTCGAACCTTTAGTGTGGAAAGTTGCACGCTCCTTGTTGCCAACTTCATTTATAGTTAGGCTTAATTTTGGCGGGAAATTTCTATTTCTGGGCACACGATAATTGCCTTCTCCATTCTCAGCTTAATAGGCCGTGATTTTATACCTATTAGTGTTGTTTTGTTGGATAGATAGTAATGATATATTAAAAATATTAATTAAATAAAATATATATTTATATATTATAATATCATTCAAATTATATATATATTTTTTACCCGGTTATATTAATTTTCTAGCTTTTTAATAAATAATACATCTTAATTTTTAATGTTTTTTCGTGTTTATCTAAAATTGAAAATCGAAAAATATATATATATATATTTTTTAGAAATACAAAGGTAAAAAATACGCATGATTAAAATAAACAATGAGTATAAATATAAAGGAAAAAAGTATAGCTTAATATTACTTGAAAATAATGAAAACATCCACAGCATAAAAAAAAAATAATGATAATAAATAATAACCAGACACCGGATACAGCCTTTTTTTTTATCTTCTGCAATAAATTTAGCATTAATATATGGGTTTTGTATTGTAAATTGTTGAAGATATTAATCTGTGATTTTAAATGTTTCTTTTTGACCAGTACTTTTGTTTTGTTTTTCCTTTTTCCTAAAATGTTTCTTTCTTCTTCTTCATTATTATTTGTTCTATATGTAAAGCTTTGTTTTTGATACTTGAATAAACAAATTCAAGTTTTTTTTTTTTTTTTTTTGTGCTTTTAAAGTTAAAACACAACATAAATAAATTGGAATATACAGGTTAAACAAGATCTTCAAAATTAGAAACTAAATCGAATTAAATGAAAAGAACATAATATTAAAAGGTATGAAATTTTATTTTCGTCAACAAATACTCAAAACAAATTATATTAAACATTTTTAATAAGGTGACATTTTATAACCCTCCATTTTCGATATAAACATTCATTTATAAAATTGATATTGATTCTTTGAGCTAAAATATAATTGAAAAATAAATTATATAGGTAATTTTAATGTAAATAAGTTTTTAAAGAATAACTAAAAAGCCATATTTTCGAAATATATGTATATTTTAACGCATGTATTATCAAATGTATATTTTAATAATATAAATATTGATAAAAAATATATCCTTTCATTCATTTCTAAAAATATCAATGTTATATATTTAATATATTTGTCTGAGTATAACAAAGTTTGATTTTATTTTATATTAACAAATAGAATAATATATATTTGTATATGAAATACATTTATTATATATATTACAAATATATTTGTTATATTATGTATATATAAATATATTTTAATTTAAAAGGCATATATTGGATCAAAATATCATTTATTTTACCAATATTTCAGTTGGCTGAACGCCAAACTTTATCAAGGTATTATAACATATTAATGTAATATAAATACCTTGATAAAGGTTGGCGCTCAGCCAAACTGAAATATTGGTAAAATAAATGATATTTTGATCCAATATATGCCTTTTAAATTAAAGATTTATTTATGGATTGCTCTATTTTAAAAAAATATATAAATATATCTTAGATAATAAAAAAGCATATATTGGATTGAATAAAAGATTCATTTACAATTTTATGCGAAATATATTTATTTCTAGCTATCAAAATACGATGCTAAACATTGTGAAAAATAAAATTTAAAAATCAGACGAACTTTATCGATAGGTTTCATCCAGTCACAAGTTAGACAAAAGTCCAATAGAATGCAAGTCTGTCTAACAGACCATGACAATATGGTAGCACATTATTGGGGGAATATTTTACATGAGTCAGCGTTGCCGAATACTTTAAGTAAACAGACCAATGCCATGTTTGAGAAATTTCCTTTCTACTGACTTTAAATATTTAATCCTAAAACTTTTGAATCAGCAATATTTTCTTTTATTCTTTGACGTATTTTTCGCCGTATAAAATATATTTTAAAATAAAATCCACAATTTTTTTTGTCATTTTTTGAAAAAAGTCTAATTTAGCAAAAATAGAACTTCAAATATTTTACCAAAATCTTTTGGCTAATTTTTGTGTGTGTGTGTATCTTTTTGATTTTTTTGCTTGAATTATTGTAGAATATAGAGTTAATTTAACCAAAAAATAAATATTTATATAATACGTCGGGTATTATATTTAAATATATATATTTAAAAAACACACATATTGATAGAATTTTATTTTAATTTTATTTTTTTTTTGCTTATCCCTAGTACACGTGGTACAGGCCATGATAATCATGGTGGGTAGTTAGCGACTGCTTTTACTGTAAGCGCACCACATGTCTACACATGTGAAAAGCAGTTCGACTTTGCACTTACAAATGCCAGAGCCCCGTTTGGTTACTTGCACTCGCTGGTGGGGTTGGACTTTTGCAAGAATCGGGGGCGATTGGAGCATTTTTTTTAAACAGAAAAAAGTGTCCAATGCGGGAATAGAAGCCGGGTCCTAGTGGTCTAAAACCAAACGGTTTAACCAGCCTTCCACCGACCCCCATATAGAATTTTATGAATATAAAATATACAGGGGTG